>JAIEZT010001328.1:9273468-9548468 GCA_019594935.1 Periophthalmus modestus
CATTAATCAAATTGATATCAGTAGTGCCGTGATCAGCTTGGGCCTTTATTACAAGAATGACAATCTTACCTCTTTCAGTAAAAAGCAACATGGTTTGAGCAGCGTAGAGTCAACGGGACCTTAAGAAAAATACAGGTGTGTGACCTAAGTGTTAGGTTATCATGGCACAGGTCGGGTGAGCAACATTTGTTTGCATCAGGAGTTATCAGGAGAGTAATTTCAGTGTATTACAATGGGTATAAATCCAGTTTCTCAAACCTAGTACCATCAATGGAAAACGCACTTCTTGGAGGAGAGCCGAAACTGGGTTACAAATACGTCAGCCGCTTCAGATGACCCATCGCTGAACTTATCTACAGCTTATTTATTTATTACCATATCAAACCAGCTTAATTGGTAAAAGGTCCCAATGTTGCCCGATTCAAATTATTATATAACTGCACAAAACGCCTTTGGGTGCCCACATCTAGTCCAATATGAGTGACATTTTACAAATCTTTCCAGAAGGAGCATGACACAAGAGGGGACACGCTTGTCCTTCCAAATGGTCGCACCCCAAACCTCTCTGTCTGAATATTATAAGAAGATGCGTGTTTTTCCTCCATATCTGTGCTGAGGCTAGATAAATGCAACAATTAATCCAACATGCTAGGGAGTGTTTTACTGTCAGCGGGGAAGGTGGGTAATTAGAATGTGAATGGGACGAGGTGAGGACCAGGGCGAGGCTGTGATTTGGGCTCTTCCTATTAGAGCTGTCGATCGGCTTATCAGGCTGGGCTCCATTGAAACCACGCCAGAGAAAATAGACGAGATAGCCACAGAAGAATGGACATTAGCAAAACATTTATCCAAGTTCAACCAGTTCATTCATAGCTAATGTGCATGGATTCTTTTTAAAGCAAGTCGTGAATCAGGTGAAGAAAAATAGATAAAGTTCATATCACAAATGTTTATGGCAAAAGACTCATGATTTGAGTTTCTTCACGAGTTCTTCTTTATGTTGTTTTGGGGAGGTAACTAATGCTATCTGCGCTGGTGAGAGTTCATACTTCCACTGTGATTGGTTAATTCCACAGTCACTCACTCAGATCCTGACAGAGGCTGACCAATGGGAGGAGTGGGTGAAGAAACCTACATAGTTCCCTATAAGAGGCCAATTACTTGTTCTTAATCATTGTCCTATTTTTTTGCGTAGCACTGCAAATTTGGGATACCCTGGACAGGTTGCTAGTTGGGAGAAGTCTGACAGTCATACATAAAGGAACCGTCAGTCATCCTAGTTTGAGTATGAATTACATTTTTTTTATTTTAAAAAGTGTTAGATGACAATGTTTTAAAGCCACCATGCTGCAACAGATTTCATTACAACTACATCACAGCTCTGTTTATCATGGCTGCCATTGCAAGTATAAGCTATTGTTGCACAATTTCCGCAAGTATCGGTACTGAAAAAAAAGAATGGTCTTGATCTATATCAGAGCTAGTATAAGAAAAAACAAATGCTAATATCAAATAAACAGCTGAAAATGTTGTCTGATGTTGCCTTATCCTTAGAGTTAAAATCAAGTTTAAATGTTCCGCACACAAAACACACAAAACAACAACCAGACAAAACACACAAAATTTGTCACATCACTATATTGAACAAGGACAAAATGTACTGAAATGCACCTATAACAACACAGTGCCTTCAATCACCTGCTGCTATATCCCTCACTGGGACCCAACTTGGCTGGCGCCACGACACACTTATTACACATCATGTCCTCTATGTTTTTAAAAAGTGTCAAACCAAACATGATGTGGGGGATGCGTTGGGGGCCATTAATGCAAGTAAAATGGGGATGGAAGGGTGGAGGGGGACAGGTGGGATTCAGAGCAGAGGGTATAGAGTCGGGTCTGTGGGAGTCGCTCACAGCAATAAAGCAACAACCCTGAAGCAATTTGTGTATAGGGATCCAGAGGAATTAGAAGAGCCGGTTCAGGAGTTTTATGATCTCATAAATGTCAGAGAGGAGAGATGTAAGTGCAAAATACAGCAGATGTTACACCTGTGGTGTCATAGAACCTCAAGTAGAAACCACAGGAGAGACATGTAAGATTAATGATGGTATGTAAATTAGCAGAATACTGGTCATGTTAAGTACAAGATACCAGTAGCAGTTATATACCATGCAGGTTACACTGTTTATACACTTAAGCGCCAACAGGCTGAAGCTTGTGAGTCACAAGACAAAAACGTCAAACTAAATTGTGATGCAAAGGAAAAAGACTTGACACTCAATAAAAATTTTTGATACCACTATCATAATAAAAACACTGTATTTCACCATGAAATATGAATTCTTAATGTGGTCTTACAGTACCTCTCAAGATCTTATAGAAACTATTTTTTTTTATAAAGCCAAATTTGTCTTCTCTTTATGTGCTTTTTCAAGTATCAATATCTGATCAAATGAGTATTTAGTTTCTATTGGCTTTACAATTAGAATTTGGGGTGATTTTTGACAACCATGTGTGGGTGAAATATTTGTCTTATTCAATAATTTTGGATTAAAGATGAAGGAAACAGCTGACCCCTTTTATAAAATTAAGTTTGGTGTCATTTGAAGGTGGATGCTTTTTACTTTCACAGCTGGTGTTTTGGACAAATTGAGAACTCTCTATTACTTAAGCTAGCGGTTAGAATTTATGTTACAGTCTTTGTCAATGTCTGTGGCAGTTTGACACAATATTGAATCAACTTCAACAGCATGGACAATTACAGTAGCATAATTGTAATGTAATGTAATAATGTAAATTGATTCCTGCACTAAAATCATCGCTGCAAAACCATTAGCTTCCCACTCATTTTGCCATAGAATTACACCACATTAGCATGATACACAGAAAAGTTGAGCCTGAGATTTGGCTTTGGACTATTTGAAGCTAACATGATGCAATAGCAAACATAAAAAGCCAACCCAGCACTGCTCCAAACCACATGCCTCATAAAAGATGGATTAGAGCCATAATGCAAAAGTGCCTCTTTGCTGCATCACTTCTGAATATGGTGCAAAAAACTGTATAAAAACACTGCACTCTCTCTCTGCTTGTGTTTCGGAGGAGGCATTGCAGAGGCCACGCTCCTGCCTGGTGCCCCTGGTCAACTGCACTGCAGCACTATAAATTTACCCCCACTCCTCCAGCGGTGCACTGGAAACTCTGCTAAACGCCGCCCTGACCTCCTCCTATGGCTATGTGCTTGCACCTGACTGCACAGTGTGGTGTAATGTCCAGAGTAAACGTGCATTCATGTTGAGCCGAGCGGACTAATACAGGACTTACAGCAGCATTGGGGCAGAGATAAGGTCTCTATACATGCTTTTGTGTCTGCATTAGTGTAAAGATGATGGGTCTGATTAGTACAACGCCAATAGTACCTTGAATTATAAGAAGTAAATGGGCCTTACTTTGCACTCCTTGGGGTGATATTTTTACAGTTCTTACTAAACATATCTGAAGGAAACTCCAAATGTATCAAGAAATAAGATTTTAAGATAGTTATAATGGCCCAAACAATTTATTTTAAAAGAGATATCTTATGCAAAATCAACTTTTAAGAGATTATAATCATTTTATAACTGGTTTTCCTTATCATTTACGCTTTTGATTACACATGTATTTAGAGTGATTCATGCATGTTTGAAATTATTATTGTGCTGCATTCAAGACACAGCTCTGAATAGAAGCCTACTGCAATTAAAAACTGATTAATTGTGAACATGTATTTGAGTCTGATTTTCGTTTATTTTGAGATGCTATTTCTGAGCACCAATCACTCAAAGACGGTACATCAAAAATATCAGCTGTTTTCTAAAATGGGGCCTGTCTACTTTTAGCCGCTCGCGCGTTCATGGTGTGTCATTGAAGTATTCCCCGCTCGCATTGATCCAACATGGCAGCCATTCAGTCGTCTCTGTCCTCGGTGCTGGACCCATTCTCCCTCCTTCAGTGATCAAAAGAGCAGTAATAGAACAGGAGGGGACAGATGGCCCATGAAGACACACACGTCTGAATACTGCGCATTAAAAAACATCAAACCTAAAAGTTTCACTTGGGTGGTTATTTCAGTTGTTGGTAGGGGACATGGATTGGATCACCAAAAGCATTGAGAAGAGGCCCTGACACATTTTTTTTTTTCCCATGTATTTGAGTAAACTTTGTCTTACGCCAGTACAGATGTATTGTATAAGCAGCTCTTGAGGTCAAAAAAAGTCAGGTGCATGCTCTGCAAACTCTGCTCTGTTCTTTGAGAGCTGTGAAAAGCAATTATAAAGTCACTGTAGTGAATAATTAGGATGCATGGACTGCATTAGGTAAGTGAGGAATAACTTTAGATCACTGCAAACCACTTATGAAAAAGCTTTATTTTTACATTTTTAAAACAGTAAAAATTTGGTCCAGCACTTTTAATTAGTCCATACTGATGCTTGGTAATATTTGTCGATTGAGCAGATACAGCGCCATTGCTACTGCATCAACGGTTCTCTGATTATCGTTACATTAAGTGAACAAACCATGTCGTATAAACGTGATCCAGAGCCGTGCACCTAGTTGTTGCTATGCAGTGAGTAAACGGAACAAAAACGCAATGTATCCTTGAAACATTAATCAAATCAACTTAAACCTATATTTCTGTATTTATCAATGGCTGAGCTGCTTTCAACTTTCTGGGATCAAAGTGCTATATTTGTCCTCCGTGTTTACTGTTGAGTGTGAGCAGGACCGCCTGACAACACTGGAAATGATCAATGATGCTTTAGAGTAAAACATGAAAAATAAATGTAAAACTGAACTAACAGGACCACCTCACACCAAAGGACACGGCTTTGTTTGTTACTGCGACACTGTGGGACTGAAGAGGGAGAGGGGTGTGTGTCGGTCAGTGGTGCAATAATAAACTACAGAGGAGTTAAACCTGTTCAAACCAGGAAGGATGCATCAGATACTACATAATAAACTTGTAATGTGCATTTACATATACATTTATAGCCTATAGAATTTTACTGACCAAAATAAATGTTCATTTTCTTGTGTCTAGCATCACAGTGCAGCTCTGATCATCATTTGATCCTGGTTTACTTATTAAAAATAAATTGTCAAAATATATTTGATTGTTGATGTTCTTTTGTTCAACAGATTCTATATAGAGTCCAAGCAAATCAAGTTAAAAAACTACATATAGTTGGTAGAGTGTTTGTCCACTGGTCTGAAGGTTAGTAGTTCGAATCCCACTCTTGACATAAACATCATCGGTAGATCAGTGATGATGTGATTTTATCTCCTACAAATGAACACTGTCGTTGTGTCCTCGGGCAAGACACCTCCAGTGCCTGCATATACTGGTGTATGAGAGTGTTTGTGAAAATCGCTACATAAAAATGTACCATTTACCATATACATCATAAACAACCATTACATCTAAACACTAAAGTCATGACAATTATACTTGAAGAATTGTTTGCTGTTTGTTTATAAGATTTTAAATGTTTAAACCCACATTTAAAAGTCATTTAATAACTATGACACAGAATTTGATAAGATCCTTGGGTACATGATGACACAGAGTGAACACATGCTCCATAACATTACAGTAAATGTCCCAGCACTTGAGCAGTGTTTGTCAGCACAGAACAATAGCTGTGTGTTTCTGTGAACAATCATGAGCAGTGACTATGCAGTGAGTCACCATGTGCCCTCACGCTCTGTCTGCGTAGACCTGACTCGGCTCCAGGCTCCTGCTGTGCTGGTTACACTGGTGCTATTGGGCCTTCTTCTAGTATGGATTCTTAGGAGTAGGATCATTTAGAGTTTTTAATGTTCCAATTTAGTCCAGGTTTGGCCCTGGTTTGGTCCTTTCTGGTTTTGTCATGGATTTACTCTTATTTAGGCCCACCTTAGCCTCAATTCAGTCCTGGTTTCATCCTGACTGAGTGATCGATTTAGATGAATAGTCTGTCCTGCTCTTATTTCTGGTTTAGACCTGGTTTGGTCCATGGTTAGACTGGTTCAGTTTCTGATGTTTATTTTTGGGTTTACATTGTTTTTAGACAACATTTTAGAGTGGTCTTTATGGTCTTGATCTATATGAGAACTAGTACAAGACCAGGTAATATGTATAGAAATTAACAATTATTATGAGTTGAAGGGTCTATTGTCTAAAAAATTGTGTTTTTGTTGAGCATTGTGGTAACCAAATCAGCATCAAGTTCATTAGAACTGAAATAGTCTTTGTTTTAAAATACTATAGTTGGTTATGGTTTAAGACATTATGACACGGTGTTAACTGGACTTTATCTTATGTCCAGTTAACATCATGTCATAATCCACTGATGGTGACACATGTACTTGTAGAGACATATATTTTCAGAAGTCAGGCCATCTTTCGGGCTATGCCACCCCACCCCCTCTTTTGTCTCTTCCTCTCTTTTGCCTCTGCAGTCCGACCAGGCCTTCACGCAGAGTGAGATAGGCCTGAGCAGCTCGTGGCACGGCTCGCCCTCTGGGTCTGCTCCGGGTTCACGCTGCAGGCTGTGAACTGCCAGTGTCATGAGCACACAGCTGTCAGACAAACACACAGCCCCCTTCTGTACATATCTGCATCTTCGCTGCAAGGTCACTCAGTCGCACGGCAAACTATAGGCAGCAGAGTCCCATGGCTACTTCATGTCTAGGTCTTTCAATAGGATTTTGCACTATATTTGAACATCTTTAATCGCGAATGCTTTAAAAAAATCAATACAAAGCTTTATGCCATTAATCACAACTGTAAGCCTCACTTCTCAGCATTGAAATCTATATGTATTGTATTGGACCGGTCTCCAATCGAAGCTCAACGTCGTAAACAACTTAGGCATTTCAATATTTAAACATGTATTATTGTTTATTAATTTAAAAGAAGGGCAGTGTGAAGCAGATATGAGCAAGCTGTGTCCAATCCTAGCATCTAGTTCTGCTTGACTGCCTTCTTGTTAGAATCACTGCCTCATATTGCCGCTGGTCCACCTGTTTGTAATCATTAAATCAAGACCCCCAAAAATCCAAGAGTGCGTCAGTAACCTTCCAGGCCATCCTGTAACCTAATTAAAAAATCAAATCACTTTTTACTCTCTGATTCTTCTCTTTTCTATAGCTGTCCTTTCTTTTCTTTTGTTTGCTATAATTCTAACATCATGACGCAGTATTACTTTTATCAATTGCACCATTTCAGTTTAGTGTTCATTATGCCAAAAGGTGATTCTTATTGTTCAGATTATATGTGTTTTTTGCATTCAGTCTTCTGGACTACTGATTAATTGAACTCATTTATTATCATACTACTATTGTTGAGTATTTACAGTAAGTAGACATAGACTTGTACATGATCATTTGTCTTTATGCGTCGTTGGTCTAGCTCATGTTTTGGGCTTGCCTTTGTTCTTGGCTCTGACAGAAGAGCTACCTAAAAAATACCAAATACGTTTTGAGTCATAGGCCCCAAATTCATCCCACGTGGGCATGTTAGCCGAATTCAGCCATCTTAATGAAGCCTATGTCTATCAGCTACAGTTTCAAATGACACATTTTGCGCCATGTATGGTCTGGCGATCACAGTAAACACCTGAATCGCAAAAGTAGGCCACTGCTTTTGTCTTCTCTCGCTGCGCTTGATGGTGCACTTTGATCCACTCCTGTGCTCATTAGCATTTCTTTCATACTGTTGGTCCTGCGTCACACATAAAACGCTCTCTTGTACTGAACATTCACCATCGAATGCAATTATGGAGCCAATTTTATACAACGTGCGCCACGCGTAATGGCCAGCGCGTGCCATGGCTCAATGGGAGAGTGATGTGCGTCGCCACGGAGACCAGGACGAGGTGTCGAGGTGCGCGTGAATTGTGGTGTGGGGGTGTCTGGGTGTCATAGTGCGGGGTTTCACCATCAACACCTCCGCACCAACCCCCCCCCCCTATACACAGAGGACCACCCCGGTTGTGTGACCAGATCGTCGCGTCAGACAGATGATCAGGTAAAGAGACTGCGTTTACGAAATAAAGGAAAAATCCCATTCTCAGATTCGGACAACACCCCCTCCTCTGTGCTGTTTATATGGGCTGCCTGTGCCCCCTCCCTCCCACAGACTCCACCGTGGCGCAGTTTACTATTATATGACACGCTCTCAATCAAGTCTACTGCAATCTCTCCGAACCCGCCCTGAATCGAACCAGCCATGCGCTGCTCCAGACACAAAGTGGCACTGTGAACAAACTACTGTTATTAAATTGACTGTTTCTAAACCCAAATGGCATGTTTTAACTAAAAAAAAACCCCTCAAAATCTGACCTATTTAGGGTTCAATTCACTCGCCATCCACGTTTCCCCTTTTTATGCGACAACACCCCACTTTCAAGTGAGGGAATATAGCCGTTCTTTACGTAACAAGGTCTGTTTGAGCTCCTATGCGGTATTTGTGTCTCCTTACACACTGTTGGTCATCACACACTGGAAAAAGCGTCGAGCGCTATCCGAGGTGCTGTACGCTGAAAACGCCCACAGTGAAGATGCGCATTGTAGCGCAGGACATCCATTCTCTCTCTCCTAAACCACAACCATCTTCTACACAGATTTTCACCGGGAGGTCACGCACTGCCGTCGCCAGCGTCCTTTACAGCAGTTAACCTCGTTTAATCATATTCCATTTATTCGTGAATCCAAACGCAGCGTCCAACAAGTCACGTTTCCCAAACAAGCCACGCGTGTCAATCCAAAGCGCATGATTTAGCGGTAAATTAGCCCAAATGGAGGCTCGTGCCTTACCTGTGGCTGTCCTGGGAGTCCCGCAGTCACAATGGCCGGGAAACGCTCGTATCTCGTAGCTTTTAGCCTTAGCCTCTGTTTGTATGGTGAGCGGGATGCTGCAAAGGCACTGTGCGTCGCCTGGTTCTTCCTCGGCTCTTCTTCAATGGATGAGGGCGGGAGGAGAGAGGGAGGGGGGCAGTGCAGCTCTCCTCAAAGATGGCCGACACGTTTGACGTCAGCAGCAGCTTTTAATAGATATCTGTCAGAACCAGAGAGGACCAGAGAGGAGTGGGCTTCAGAAAGTCTGCTCCGTCAGGGCTGAACAACACAACATGTGAATATTTCACGTGTTCTCAACCCTCTAATGCCATGGCCCGTGCCGCATATAGACTCAGCATGGATTATTTATGGACACACCATTTAACTACAAGATGCTGGTTTAGAGGGCTGGATTATCCTCTGCCAAAGATCTGGATAAAACCTAATTTAGCCAGATCAGAATGAGACTGGCCACTTGGCTGTTCTGCTGCCTGAGTATCGAAACTGGACTTCCTCATACTTTCTGGACTGCAAGAACAACCCGATGGCAGATAATAGTCTTTACATGTAAACAGAACCCCAAAATGATAACAGGCTACAGTAGTAATAATAATAATTCTTAATGGCAACATTCTCCTGCTTTTAATTCCCCCTACTGCATTTCACTTGGTGGCTACAATGGAAACTGCTATTCCAAAATTTGCTTTAAGAGTGACTAATATGGTCTGGATAAACAACAGCGGACATAACTGTATCCATACTGTGATTTCAATCCTTTTTCTGATTGTGATTGTCTTTAAGTCTTACAAGCCTAGTCTTGTATATGTGATCAGACTAGATTTACATATGATCCTGAGGTCAGAGCTGGAGACCATGGAGGAAGACCAATGGGACATAGTAAGAGTAAAGGGCTTACAAGATAAGGTCACGTAGGATTTTTGTGTTCCCTAAAAGGTTAACAGCGCTAAACAATTAGAAGAGTTGATCAGCTGCTTAACCATTTCTTTCACTTACCACCACCCCTCTACATATTAGCAATTAGCGGTTCACCTCACTGTTCTTGAAAACCAACTACAAGAGTGACCACAGACCTGTCATCCGTTCATCTCATTTGTGCCACTCTATAGAGAACAGCAGTAGGTCCAGGGTTTGTCTTTAGTGCTGTATGTATAGACACAATAACAGTAGCTCTTTAGTTTGAAATTAAATACACACTTCTGGCTTGAGCATAATAAATTAGGATAAAATTGATTAAAAAAAACAACAAAAGACAACACTACAAATATGGCGAACATTTTAGGAGAATAAGTCAAGGTTACAGGAAGACTATGCATATAATTGTGAAAAGTATGGGGAAAAGCTATTATTTGCCTGGAATGTTTCACAGTATGGGTAGTAACGCCACCAGGTCAATTTACAAGTCAGATCTATGAAGAGATGACTCCATTCAAAGTAAAAATCCATGTTCTTTTAGCAATGAAATCAATACATTATAGTAAGTAATTGAATACATGCAACATAGCTCATGCCTTGCTGTAGAACATCCCAGGTGAAGCAATAACATCTTCATGGAGAGAAGTAAGTGGTGAAACCTCCACCAGAAAAATTACTCAGTGTACCTTTAGTAGCACCTGATTAGGCCCCTCTCCCCCAGGAACCTTAGGTCTTGCTGATCTCTGGACTGGGACTGATGTCATTCATAACACAACAGGAGAAAGCTGCAGGACACACATAAACAGGCTCATTAACACTTTTCCGCGTCAGCACAATCTACAACACAATAGCAAACTGCAAATGAGGCCAGCTCCAAATGAAAGCAGCTCTCCTGTGTCTCTCCTGGGTTTGTCCTGGGTCCGTCCTGGGTCTGTCCACTCCATAGGGGACAGAGGACTGCAGCTTTTTCATTTGTGCACACATGTGCTTTGTGCTGAGGAGCATGATAGTAGTCAGGACCCTCTTAGGATGTAAAACACTACTATGGGCTCTTTATTTTCATTAGGTATATACTGTATGTACGCGCCATATGTAGATTTTAGTGTTGGGATATTGGCCAATTATTTTAGATGAAGTAGATTTTTTTAATTAATCAGTCCTTGATTTTTTTTAATTTTTTTTTTAATTGATCAATCCACCCTTGAGTTGTTAGTACATTCTCAAAAATGTGTTGTTTTCATCAAAATGGGGCCAAACATGGACATAGGACCGCTTAATGGTCCTTAGCAGTATAGCAGATGCCCTATAAAATGCAGCTTCATGAATGTATCCACCCTCAGAACTAAAAGTTTACTAACCTGGAATTCCCCAGCAAGGTAATAATGCATCTGGGTACTGCCCCTAAAAACACCACATGTCTCCCATTTCTCCAGACTAAGCTGTTCATTATCTCACTGCCAAAGACTGGAAGAGACTCCAGTCATTTCAACTCCTGATGAGAATAACGATTCAATTAATAAGAATATGTTTAAGTCTGTCTGTGTTTGATACATTGTCTCCTTTTCTCATCTTTTCCTCGATCCAAGACTTTCTCCCTGGCACCATTACAAACATGTCTGAAGGGAATGTGTCTGCTAAATTAATGATCATAACTCTGCATGAAAAATCCATTTGAGAGAGGAGAGCCAGAGGAGAAGAGCGGAGACTGGAGGTGGGGAGGGTCTCTGCGGCTTGGATGCATGTGTGTCTATGGGGCTGCTGTGGAGAAATGGGTATAATGAACATTCAGGTCCTCAGGTCATTCACTCACTCTAAAACAATATTACAGAGAGCACAACGAACTGCATTAGAAATGGAGGAAAACAGGCTGATTGTTTGAGAGTGTAAGAAAAAGCCTGCTCCACTCAGGATTGGATTTCCTACGGTGGCCCACAGGGATCACAACACCATGATTATTCATTCATTTGGGGTAATGTTTTTTAAATCAGAGTCGGCGCTGGATTGGTACTTCAAAACTAAATGGAAGTGAAGCAACAAACAAAAAGAAATGCAGTAAAAATATACAAAAGAGTGGGAAAAAGGGAGCTTGAAATATATTTGCATATTAGGGCAGGGTTTTATGGCCTAAAGTCATACAAAATAATGATATACAAGAGATCATTTGTGATAACGATATAATTGACTGGTTCCTTATAACTGTGTTTTTAGATACATTTTTGCTTACTTTATTCAGGCTACAAGTTATGCTTTCACTCTTACATTGCTGTTGGATTTGTGAAACTGTTTAGCAGTAAAAAAAAAAGATGTGAAGAAATGATCATGTATGCAGGTACTAATAAAGGCCTCAATTAAAATTAAGATAAATTAGATCCAAAAACTCCATTGGAATGTGGTACATTCTACATTTTGGTACAGAGGTGATGGGTATTGGTATATAGGTATTCTCTGCATTTGGGGCATCTCCTCAGGAACAGTGAACTAACACAGTACAGCGCTCAGGGTCCCATCTCATGAACTTGAGCTAGGCTTGGTCAGAACTTGACTTTTCTTTTTCCTATGGTGCATGTTTTGGATTGAGACCGAGGTGCCAGGAGTAAATCCACCCAGACACAAGGAGAAGCATCCTCACAGAAAGGCCTGAGTGACCGGGAATCAAATTCAAAATCTTCTTGCTGTGATGCATGAGTTATAACAACTTAGCCACCGCGCCACCTTAAGTATGGGAAAAGCACTAGAGAACCCGGAGCTGAAGATGTTGAGTTTAATTATATGATTATGATTGTAAATGTTACAAATACTAACCGTTTATACTATCTATAAATACGAGTGAATCAGCATGACTCAGAGCCTCCTCGGTGTGAGCTGGACCCTCCTCTGTGTGAGCTGGAGACATCGCTACAAAATGATCCTTTAAACAATTATCTCTGCACAGTGGCAATAATGATTTCAAATGGTTGTTTTATTCAGTCTTATGAACTGGCTTTTGTCCTTGCAGTGTCTTTCTTCTCTCTTTTCTATTGTTTAGTTCACACTTCATCCTCCACAGCTCTGATTCTCTTATCTGACAGGCTTAAAGTGTCTCTGATTGAAGCTGCATTACCAAATTTTCAAAGTTGTTCCTATAGCTCTCTAATTTCTGGGCACCTGTATGGGTTTAGAACCGATTTTTCATCTGGCGAAGTGAAGCAGGTGCAGACCAAAGCATAGTCAGTCCTTGTGTTGCTTATAGCTCTTTAATTATTAAAAGCACCCATTCTCTCAGCATTTGGGATTATACGGGCATTCTAGACAGGTATACTAATTCAAATACTGACTAAGATAAATAAAACATGTTTAAATTGTAAGAAGACACTATGACCATTTTGTTTCTTGCAACTATGGTTACACTGCATTGCACACTACATGACATACATAAGTGCAAAATAAGCTTGCTGCTCACTTTCCAAGCCAGTTGCTGTTCGAGCGCAGATGTGTGTGCTGTGATGTTAGCGTTAGCATTAACGGTGCATCAAAGAGGAGCATAGAGGCAGAGGAGCAGATTAGCCTGACGCTCTGATCTCCTGTCCACTCCTCAGAACCAAAACGATGTGTGTTTTTAATTAAACTTCAGACAGACGGGAGGCCGAGGGCGCAGAGGAGCAGAGGAGCTCAAGGCTGTGAACAAGTGACAAAGCACAAACAAAAAAGAGGAGGGAAGGTGTGAGATCTGAGAGGAAATGATCCGGCGGAAAGCGTTGCCAGATTTTCAGACAGAAACAAGCAACAAAAAGCAACCAGTAGAGCGTGGTTATTGTGGATCAAGCGCTTATGAGATGAGATTTTTTGTGAAGCGAAACAAAACTGAAAATCAATTTTGACGTGAAATTGTCTCTCCAAAATTTGTAAGCAACTCCAAAATAAAGAAGCCCCAAATCTCTAAATAAATAACGTAACCTGGCAACTATGAAGGACAGAGATAGAAGTGGACTAAGACATGATGTGCTGATAAAGGGAGGGAGAATCTGCAAATTATTACTCTTCTTAGTGGCAAATATGGATAGATTATCTGGATAGATATGCTGGCCTCATCTGGTGGTACTCCAGTTCTACTCCTAGTACTCCAGTTCTACTCCTAGTCCTCCAGTTTTACTCCTAGTACTCCAGTTCTACTCCTAGTACTCCAGTTCTACTCCTACTACTACAGTTTTACTCCTAGTACTCAATTTCTACTCCTACTACCCCAATTCTACTCCTACTACTCCAGTTCTACTCCCAGTACTCCAGTTCTACTCCTAGTACTCCAGTTCTACTCCTAGTACTCCAGTTCTACTCCTCCTACTCCAATTCTACTCCTAGAACTCCAGTCTACTCCTACTACTCCAATTCTACTCCCAGTACTCCAGTTCTACTCCTGCTACTCCAGTTCTACTCCTACTACTCCAGTTCTTCTCCTACTACCCCAATTCTACTCCTACTACTCCAGTTCTACTCCCAGTACTCCAGTTCTACTCCCAGTACTCCAGTTCTACTCCTGCTACTCCAGTTCTACTCCTACTACTCCAGTTCTACTCCTAGTACTCCAGTTCTACTCCTACTACCCCAATTCTACTCCTAGTACTCCAGTTCGACTCGTACTATTGCAATTCTACTCCTAGTACTCCAGTTATACTCCTACTACTCCAGTTCTTCTTCTAGAACTCCAGTTCTACTCCTAGTACTCTAGTTCGACTCCTACTACTCCAGTTCTACTCTACTCTTACTACTCCTATAGTTTTACCTTAATTACTCTTGAATTAGTCTTTTCTTGTTTGTACCTGGTTCGGTCTTGGTTTAGTCCGGATTCAACCTTGATGCTGGTATTCTATCAAAAAACAACAACTGTAAGCTAACATATTGATTTGTCACATTGCCACATGCTATATCAGTGCCACCAATGCTTCAGACTGCCAAAACGTCAGCATCGGTAAGGAGACGGGTTTTACATCTCAATAACGCAGTTTGAAATTCATTAAGAAGCTATTATTTTCTTCTACGTCCAGCAGCGTATTACCAGAAAACAATGAGGAGAGAGAGAAAGAGAGTCATTGAGCCAGGTTTGGGATGCGGGTGTTGAGAGCAGAGCTGGATGAGAGATGGAGGCAGTGAAGCTGTGGACAGGAGGGGGGGGGGGGGAGAGGGAGAAAGGGAGGCGGTGGTGGTGGGGGTAGGGGGAAGGCGAGAGGGGGGGGAGGGTTCTTCTGCAGCAGAGGCGATGTACAGTGACTCAGCACAAAACTCAAAATCACACTCTCTCTGCCTCCAAATCATAAGCTCCCCCCAAACACAGCCTTTGTATACAATGGAATACTTATAACAGAGCAGACTATACCGACTTATATGCTTTGCCTTTTAAGTGGAGCGATAGATTTAGTCTCAAACTGTGCGTTTCTTCAACAGGGGGAGCCATAGAGAGTGCAACTGTATTATTTTGCATGTTTACCTAAAATCTCTGGCATTTTCCGTGGCTTAAAAATTCCATCACAAAAGATATCTGAACCTCTAGCGTACAGGATATACAAATGCACTTTCTCCCCTTTTTTGTGATGCTGTTTGAACAATGCACCAAAAATCTCCTTCGTCACATCTCTACCGCAACAGCAGAAGAACCATCAGCCTCCTCAGCTCTTTTACCCAGCATACTCAGACTATGCAGAAAGGCCATATCTTGTCCTCGAATTGACTTGGGACCTTCTTGCTGCTGGGAACAAGTGATCTAGTAATTATACAGTATCTTTAATTCTCAGGCATTCTTTCAAGTAGCTGAAAACATGTTAGGGGTGATTCACAGTCTGATAACAACAGTATTGACAGAGCTGAGTGAGTGGAGTGTAATAGGTCTATAAGGGTACTTTAAGTGCTGACGGTGAAGACTGGACAGTTGATAAATAGAAGCTCTACACTTCCCCATGTTTACTTCCATCTGCTTGTAAGAAACACCTTATTCAAATCTTTTGGAAGCATCAATATGTCCAGAAAATGTAGTTACATCCATGCAGTTTAATTAGGATTACAGAAGGATTACAGTGGGACATAGTAGCGCAGTTGGCAGAGTGTTTGTCCGAAGGTTGGTGGTGCAATTCCACCTCCTACAGGTAAATGCTGTCATTATATCTTTGGGCAAGACACTTAACTTAACTTAACGTAGGTTGGAAAGTGCTACATAAAAATGCGACCATTTACTATGACCATGACAATTATGAAATGCAGGTAGAAAAAGGGGAAATGTTTTCAAAATCACATGACTAGACTTTAGACAGCTTTTTACTGATGTATTTATGTATGTCTGTATGAATTTATTTATTTATTTATTTATTTATTTTGAGCAATAAACTTGATATTCCAATTTTGCATACAACTGTGATTTTTTTTTTTTTTTTTATATATATAGATTTTTTTCAGTATGTCTTCCACCTCTACCCCATAAATAAAAGGACTTAAATAAGGGTAAACTACAAATGAACTGTAAATAGTAAGAAGAGAATCCAATATCTTGTCAACCTGCCATATATCTTTATTGATCGAGTTGGTCTGTGGTGGAAGGTCATATGAGGTAAGACAATGTAAATGGCTATAGGAGGTGGGGGTTATGAGTGGGAGGAGCTAACCACGGCGGGTAACAGGCAGGAAGGAATAAAGAGGAACCAGACGAACAGAAGTTGCAAGATGCACTGGCCCAGAATCCAACATGGCTTCTGGCACATGGCAGCATTCTCCAGTGACACGTGTCTGTGATGAGTAAATCTTGACAAGGGTTCAAATAATAATATAAAAAAAAAAAAAAAGAATGAATAATTTATAGATTTATAGATGAAATAACTGCCAACCATTTTCCAGCTAATATTATAGTGGCACTGGTGGTCTTAAATGAAACCTTTGTCAAATACATGCCACCTCTGCGTTATTATTTAACACAGTTTGAGACTAAACTGAAAACCCACCTCTTCTGGGGGCAGCAGTCTAAGCAGGGACTCCCAGACTTACCTCACCCCAGACATGTCCTCCAGCTCCTCCGGACAAGGCGTTCCCAGGCCAGCCAAGAGACATAGTCCCTCCAGTGTGTCCTGGGTCTTCCCAGGACACGCTGGAGGGACTAAATATTTTTTAGCATGCTACTTTTATGTTTTTTCCTTGGCAGATAATTGAACAAGGTTATATAGGAGTTCACCACAATCATATAGGACTGGTAAATTGTAAGCAGCACTAAATGAAAACTAGAAAAAGGCTAATTCATTAACAAGAAAGATCCAGTGAGGACTTTTTTATTCTATGTTATTGGGATATCGATTTGGCCCAGAGTACTTATATCAGGTATACTTTATGATTAGATTATATTAAAGTAAACATTAGTGTCACTGTTGCCCCACATAACCTCTTTTGTTTCTCTTTGCCTACTATTTTGTTTAGTTTTTATCAATCATTGGTAAAGGCATGTTTCTCCCATAAATTTATTCTGCATCGTTGTTTAGACTGTGTGGTCAGAGCGTGGGATGCTAGCAAACTAAAAATGGAAGGTAGCTCTGAAAATAGAGGTACTGACAGTGTTAAAAAACCCAGCGACACAGTTCACAAATACGGTTTTCTAGTTCACACCAATGGAGGTCTAAGATTTAGTGGCTACAGGAGACAGGTGCAGCAGAATAAGCAGTACTGAAAGAGGCCAAGCTAAAAGAGGTTTGCTCACGTAAATACGACTCCACAGGGAACTGATGAGTTGGACAAATACAATTCAGACTGTTGTGGAAAAAATTACAAGTCTAGATGAAAAGTAATCAATTTGAAAAGCTCAGTGAGTTTTGAAATACAGAAAACTCTTTATTCTTTGTTACAGCAGATTCGGCGTCTCCCCCAGTCCGTTTCCCAGTCTTCCCTACTCTGTTCACCCAGTCTCAGTCCCCCCTTTCTATGTCCCTCTACTCTGCTCCCAGTCCTAAGTCCCAGTTCTCTGAGTATGTGAGCTCTGATCATTTTACACCAGAATGACAAAGCTACATACATTTCAAAGCAGAGTGACTTTTGTTTCACACCCATATGATTATGAACTTTTACACAGGTAGAACAACAACGAGTACAACATGTAACATTTCTAAAGGAGAGTCATTGTCTGCTTGTCTCCATGCTGCTAGTTTTCCCTTGAATGTTCCACAGTACGGCATTAAGCTTCACTACCTCTGAGACAAGAGACAGACTATGCAGTCTGATCTGTGGAGAGGCAACCTTGCATGTTTTTCAGAGTATGGCCATGCTATTGAACAGTCCAAACACATCAATAACATCTCCGTGGAGACAAGTAGACCCTTCACCTGAGAAGTTACATGGTGCGCCTTTAATACTTATATATGCAGTTGTCATGTCATTTGTCAAACGATTTTCATGGTAAGGTTACTCTACAAAAAGATTCATTATTCATTCTTCTGTCACAGTGTGGTAGTATAAGCTGAACAGGTCAGACAGCACTCGCACACAAAATCATGCATATATGTTTATCAATAAGACTGCAGAGACTGGATAAGCTCTTTGTTTTAGGCTGTTCTTAAAAGTGCCATACCACAGGGCACTAAAAGATTACAGTGACTTTTACAACCAAAGACATCTGACCCACTTAAAGTTAACAGCTTACTCATGCATGAAATCCAATTAGGTTATGTGTTTGTACTGTAACATCCTTGTTTAGATCTGAAATAGCTATTATCAAAACTACAACATAGGGTTTGGGTTTTAATTCAGTTTTCCCCCTTTCATATTTTTGCCGTGTCCTTAGGCAAGACATGTTATAGGAGGTTGATCATGTATTTTCTGGTATTATAAGTAGAGACAGGTGCTAAAACGGAAGTAGCTTGAATGTGAAAAAAATATACAAAACCCATGTAACTTTGTAATAATGATTTAATTATTAAACAATATTTTGTAAAATGTTTAACGGTAAATATGTTTGAACATTAATGGTCTACTTCTGGTTCAGTTTTGGGCAACGTTGTAATCCTGTGTCATGCAAGAATGCAGAATAAAAAAACAAAAAAAAAAAACATCTGTGGCTCAGTGGTTAGAGCGTTGGTCCCCAACCCGAAGGTCGAGTCCCGCTCAGACCAAGTTCTGTCATTGTGTCCTTAGGCGAGACACTTCACCCACATTGCCTAGTATGAAAGTGGTGTGTGCGCGAATGATTGGTGGTGGTCGGAGGGGCCGATGGCACAAACTGGCAGCCTCGCTTCTGTCAGTCTGCCCCAGGGCAGCTGTGGCTACAATAGTAGCTTACCATCACCAAGTGTGGAGTGAATGAATACTAACTATGGTGTAGCACTTAGAGAGGCTTTGAAGCCTGTAAAGCAGTGGTCCCCAACCTTTTTCTCACCGCGGACCAGTCAACGTTTGGCCCGGGGGGGGGCTGAAGGGTCGCTCCTCCTCCGGGGTTTAACTCCCTGTTCTTTACCTCAAAGTTGTTTCAAGTGTGGAGTGAGCTGAAAGACCCCAGCCTCTTACTCAAGAGTTGGCTGCTTTATTGTCTCTACTGCACCGTAATTACACATCAGTTCCACCGTCTTTTTCCACACGTCACACACGTCGCTTCTTCGCTCAACCACACGCCACATGCGCCACATGCACGCGCACGTCACCTCTCACTCACGCGCCACACTGAACTAAAGCACAGAGGAGCTTTCAAAATAAGATTCAGATACGCCACAAATACATTTATAAAGTGTTATTTTCATGAACATTTCAAACATTTCAGAATATGGAGTCAATGTCAAGAAACCTTAATATTTCACATAGAGCTGTTTTTCCTTTAGCTTCTGCTGTTTGTGCTAAGACTCACAGCTCTCCCCTCTCCTCGACCTCTGCCCTGACGCTCTGACTGTTGTGCGGCGGACACACATCTAGCACAGATATAATAAACTCGTCGTTATATCAAATGGATTTATGCGGCGATTTCCTCTCAGGATTTTCATTATATATCTACAGACGAGCTTATTAGTGTGTGTCATGAGGAGCGGGCAAAAGTCACTTCGGAGAAAATGCGGTCGCTGATAAATTATTTACTGTTTTTGGTCGGTGGCCCGGTAGCAAATGCGACACGGTACCGATCCCCGGTCCGGTGGTTGGGGACCACTGCTGTAAAGCACATTACAAGTGTAACGTATTATAATTAAAGTATTGAGTATCCCTTAATTTCATGACTAGTACTAAAATGATTACTCTTGAAGTGCGCATTTTACAAAGGTTATTGCTAGATAGTCAGCGCTGGAGGGACAGAAGTGAATAATATAACTGTTTTGCATTTTTATTTTATGGTGTAATTTGAAATGATTCACTGTTAAAAGCCTTATATTACCCCAAACTGACTCTTGTGAGCTTTAAGCCATGTTATAATGCTGTTACCTTCTCAAAAAAATAAAAAATAAAATAATAATAATAATAATACCCGAAGTTGTGTTTTGTTTCATTCAAACATGTTTGAGTAACCCTTTTTTATTAGTCTGTCCACATCTCCAAAGCTTAAAATGCTCCAGCTTCCAAGTTAGCAGCTACCTTTTACCTTTAGTTCTGTAGAGATTGGCAATTCCAGGGCTGCAATCATCCAAATGATTGTAGTATGGAGTTTTAAAACACAGTGTAGTATTTCCTGTATTACCACATGACATCACAAGGTGGAACAGAAGTGGTTTCAGTTTGAGAGAAGAACTCAGCCTAAATATGCAGGGTTTGTGTGTTAAACTTGTGTGAATGAAACAAAACACAACAGGTCTGTTTGCGGTGAGGAAATAAAATTATAACATAGATCATAGAATAGCATAATATAGGCACTTTAACTTTAACCCAGCTCATTTTCCTAACCCTGTCCTTAGCCTCCATTGTACCTAAACTTTAGCCGTAACCACTTCTCGCAGACTAGCCTTAATCATAACCTATTTCTTAACCTTAAGTATAACCCTGTTTGTACACTTACTCACTTCGAATGACCAATTACAGCAAACCGTCTCTCCGGAGCTTTACCATCAACCTTTTACAAAGCAGAGACGTCTAGGCCCGAATGATGAACGAGCTGCGACGCAAACCCACAGCCCTACACATGTGTCAGCCCCTGACACAGACTGATAAACTGAGGAAAGGATTCATAAAGTCCAGATTTAACCTTTACTTTTCTGTAGGGAGTGCTGTGTCTGAGTCTCATCCATCATCCCAACAGCGAGGCGTCCAGTCCATCTCCAGACTCCTCTCCAAGTGCACTCAGCCAAGAAAGCATCTCAGCATCTGATCTACTCTGCATGCCTCTGATTGGACGGGGAAACCAAGCACACAGTAAATGTAGCGAGAAGAGACTGTACATATCTGCGTCGTCCACCTGTAGTAACCATGTGCAATGTTGTAAGAGACTGTGAATCATCGCTGCTACAGTACACTTAAGTCACTCTATCTGCTATTTATTCTGCCCATATCCATCATGTACATAACCATAGTCATAGCCACTTATTGTACAGAACAGTTTTGTAGCCTTATCACGTCATGTAATTGCACAATGCTGTTTCATATTAGCTTTACCGTTTATGTATCTTGGTAAAGTATGGTCTAATATTCTAGTTACATGGTTAGATTTAAGTTTATTTCAGTAGTTACTTATCTTTATTTCTGTTTGCAATTTCCCCACTGTGGTTCAAATAGCCAAAAATATTGTGTTCTTATAAATAGAGACAGGACATTGGCTGAATACACACTCATCCTGATTCCCTGTTTATTATAACTAAAATCAGTATTCTCACTGTGAGTGGGCTCGCCTCTCCCCAGATCTGGGCTAAAACTTGGTCTTAGATTAGAGCTGAACTATTACACAATTTATCCTCTGTTTCCTATATTTTCTTTTTCCCTATTCTAGTACATTACAGTCACATTATACCGGCAGACTGCATTGACTGGCCTCCTCCATTCTTCCGATTGAATAACCCACTTCCACCATTCTCCTCCACTGTACACCCCCATCCCCCTACTTCCATACCCCCACACCCCCACATCCCCACCCCCGCTGGTCCCAAACATCCTTCCCGTTAGCTTTTCTCCCTATAATCTCTCTTTCACTGCTCCTTTCTTCTATTTCCCCCACTCTCTCCACTTTCAATGTACTGTATCTTCAAGGCACCAGGCACTTCTTAATAGGGAGGTCGCTGAGGTCACCGATCTCTCCCGCCAATCAAATGCCCACCATTGAACCGTGTATTAGCCATCTATCATTTCCTTTAGTTTAGTTTCATTTCTGTTTTCACGTTGGGGAATATTGTGGCACTACTTATGTCTTTGTTTGGGGTTATTCATAATGCTGCGTTCATGCAAATCCCTCACCTCAGCAAATGCGACGCGGGATGAAACGCCAGTGTCTTGCACCTGCCTGTTGCTATGGAAACTGGGTATCCTCTCTGCGTCACCTGTGTCCATGTTTGGTTTATGTTCCTGCTCCTTCCCCTTTCTCCTTCGCTCTCTCACCCTCTCTCTCTCTCCGCGGTGGTAATAATAAGCCGGTGTCCCTCGCCCGCCTCAAAGCTGAAACGCAAACAAACAGAAACATGACACAAACCACAGACAGACTGAGGACCTGATATACAGGGCTTTCAGTAGTAGGCTGACAGCGATATGAGCAAACAATGACATGCTGATTGTGGGTATATATATCATCGTAAATATAAATATACTTTTTTCCCATGGGATATTTTATTATATTTATTTTACATCATATTTTTACATAATATTGACCAAAAAATGATTGACTTTTAAATATTTGTTTTAATTATATCTGAAATTCCATTCCAGTGCAGTCCAGTCTAGCTATGCTTTCCATTGTAGGGAGTATTATACCTCTAATGACGCAGGACAAGATAACAAGGGTTGAGCTGGCAGTGAGTGCCATTGGTACAGCACAGAAATGGGATGATAATAATAATAATAATAATAATAATAATAATAATAATAATAATAATAATAATAATAATAATAATAATAATAATAATGATGATGATGATGATGATGATGATGATGAATATAATAATAATAATAATAATAATAATAATAATAATAATACATTTTATTTATAATGCACTCTTCATTCAACAGAATCCCAGAGGGCTACAATAAAAAAAAATACTTTAAAATCCTAATTGCTAAAAGCTAAAAACATCAACAGTAAACTTGTCTAAATAAAAAAGGTCTTTAAATTAGCTTTAAAAAAAAAAAAAATCTGAATATTAATTTCCTCTGCACAAAGAATGCAGACTGTTTAATCATTAGCATTTAGCACTAAAAATACACTCCACACGACATGCTTCTGACAGAGGATTGGCTGTAGACCTCTCGATTACAAGGACCCAGTCATATCATTGATGATTACAAATGACTGAATCTTGATTACAGTTTAATTAATTGCACAGCGCTATTTCAGGTGTGCTTGAATCTGTATATAGCCTTACCTACTCTACAGAAACACACCTAATTAACAATGGCCGTGCTGATTCTCTGTGTGAAAGGTTACAGGCAAATAAGTGCTCATTCAAGACAGCCTAACAATTTCATAATATAAGCATTGTCTAGTATATTGTAAGTAGCATTTGATATGGATTAAATTAGATTAACTTTCAGTTGCATTAAAATGAAAAATATCTGTATCCAACTGATTTTGCACATGGCTCAATAAGGTTTGTCTTAAGTGGAAATGGTGAATAAAAAGCGTCAGAGATTAAACAGTAAATAAACTCACTACCTTGAGTATTACAGCTAGAATAGGCTGGACTAAATATGATTCTTTCCCACTTTAAGCATAAGAAAATAGCAAAATATACAAATACATATGCAATAAACATAAATAAATATTAATTTCTGTCGTTCACCATCATCAGAAGTGCACTGCCAAGTCTTAATTTTTACAGTAACTCTTTGATAGAGCTGTAGACGCTGATGCAGCTGATGGACAAACTTGGCAAACTTTGAAACAGTGGCAGTCCGACTCAGAGAAGAGGGACAGAGACAAATGAGCCACACTCCAAAGAGCCAGCACTGGGTTATAGACTGGTTCACTGCAGTGCCCTCTTGACCGGGCTCAACCATCTCCCCTTTCTCTCGTTATTTTCTTTGCTACTCCTCTCTCTATCTCTTCTTTCCTCTTCTTTTTCCTCCTCAAGGCTCTCTCCTTGTCTCCTCTCCTCTTTCCTGTCTCCTTGTCATCTTCTCTCCTCTTCCTTTCTCTTTGTCTCCTCTTTCTTTTGCCTTGTCTCCTATTTCCTTTCTCCTTGTCTCTTCTCCTCTTTCCATTCTCCTTGCCTCCTTCTCTCTTCTTTCCTTTTCCTTGTCTACTTCTCTCCTCTTTCCTCTTTCCTTTCTCCTTGTCTCCTCTTTCCTTTTCCCTTGTCTCCTTCTCTCCTCTCCTCCCTCTTTCCCCTCTCTCTTTCCTTCCTCCTCATCTCCTTCTCTTCCCATTCTCCTTGCCTCCTTCTTTCTCCTCCTTTTCTTGTCTCCTTCTCTCTTCTTTCATTTCTTTTTGCCTCCTTCTTCCCCTCATTTTTCCTTATTCCTTTTCTCCTTTCTCCTTCTCTCCCTCTCTTTACATTTCTTGCCTCCTTCGCTCCACTCCTATTTCCTTTCTCCTTGTCTCCTTCTCGCCTCTCCTTTCCTTTCGCCTTGTCTTCTCTTTCCTTTCTCCTTGCCTCCTTCTTTCTCCTCCTCTTTTCTTTCTCCTTGTCTCCTCTTTCTTTTTCCCTTGTTTCCTTCTCTCCTCTTTCGTTTCTCCTTGTTTCCTTTTCTCCTTTTTCCTTGTCTCCTTCTCTCTTCTTTCCTTTCTCCTTTCTTTCCCCTCCTTTTTACTTCCTCCTTGTCTCCTTTCTTATTCCCTTTTTCTCTTCTCATTTCTTGCCTCCTTTCCTCCACTCCTCTTTCCTTTCTCCTAGTCTCCTCCTCTTGTCCCGTTATCTCCTTTCTTTCATCTGTTTTCTCTTTGTGTCCTTCCTCCTTCTCTCCTTCCCTCTTTACTAATTTCTTTCCTTGCCTCCTCTCTGCCTTCCTCCCCTTTTTTCTTACTTTTTTTCTAGTATCTAGTGTCTTTCGCATTGTTATTCCTTATCTACACTCCTCTCTCCTTGTCTCCTCTACTTGTCTCTTTATGTTCTCCCTCCTCCTCCTCCCCTCTTTCTTTTCTGTCTCCTCCCTTGTTCTCACCATCCTTCTTCCTTCAATCCTTCCCTTTAAAAATGAACTGCTAATAAATGTAATTGTAAAGTCAAAGTCTCTGTCCCCTGTCTTCTTGTCACCTACATTCTGTACTTCCTTCCTTCCTCCCTCCTCTCTATCACTCTCTCATCATCTCCTCCTTCTCTCCTCCCCTCTTTCATTGTCTTTCTTTCCTCCCATCTCTCCTTCCCTCTTCCCTTTCCTAGTCTCAGTCTCTCTATTCATTCCTCCTTCTCTCCTCATCTCTTCTCTACTTTTTTCCATCCTTCTGTTTCTCTCTCATATCCTCTGTTTCCTCCTTCTCTCCTTTCTTTCCTCCTTTCTCCACCCTCCCTTCTTATCTCCTGGTCTCCTTACCTTCCTTCCTCTCTCCCCTCCCTCCTTGTTTCCCTTTTCTCCTTTCTTCCTTCCTGCCCTAGTCTTGCTTTCTCTGCTTTCGTTCCTCCTTCTCTCCTCCCTCTCTCGTCTCTTCCATCCTTCTTGTCCTCTCTCATTTTCTCCCCTTTTTCCTTCTCTCCTTTCTTCACGCCGTTCTTCCCCCTCCCTTTTCTCCCTCCCTCTCTCCTTGTCTCCTCTCCTCCCTCCCTTCTTTTCTCCCTCTTCTCCTTTCTTTCTCCCTTCCTACTCTTGCTTTCTCTCCTTTCATTCCTCCTTCTCTCCTCCCTCTCTCATCTCTTCCATCCTTCTCTTCCTCTCTCATCTCCTCTCCTTTCTCCTTCTCTCCTTTCTTCCACCCTCCCACCCTTCTCTCCTTTCTTTCCCCTCCCTTCTCTCCCTTCCTTTCTCCTGGTCTCCTTACCTCCCTTCTTCTCTCCCCTCCCTCCTTGTCTCCCTTTTCTCCTTTCTTCCTCACTGTCCTAGTCTTGTTTTCTCTCCTTTCTTTCCTCTCTCTCTCTCGCCTCTTCCATCCTCTCTCATCTCCTCCCCTTTCTCCTTCTGTCTTTTCTTCCACCCCCCTTCTCTCTTTTCTTCCCCCTCCCTTGTCTCCCTCCCTCTCTCCTGGTCTCCTTACCTCCCTCTTTCCCCTCCCTCCTTCTCTCCCTTTTCTCCTTTATTCCTCCCTGTCTTGCTCTCTCTTCTTTCTTTCCTCCATTTCTCATCTCTTCCATCCTTCTCTTCCTCTCTCATGTGCTCCCCTTTTTCCTTCTCTCCTTTCTTCCACCATCCCTCTCCTCATTCTCTCCTTTTTCCACCCTCCATCTTTCCCCCTTCTCTCCTTTCTTCCCTCCTTTCTTCACCCTCCCTTCTCTCCCTCCCTCTCTCCTTGTCTCCTCTCCTCCTGTCCTTTTTCTCCTTTCTTCCTCCCTGTCCTAGACTTGCTTTCTCTCCTTTCATTCCTCCTTCTTGCCTCCCTCTCTTGTCTATCCCATCCTTCTCTTCCTCTCTCATCTCCTGCCCTTTCCCCTTCTCTCCTTCCTTCCACCCTCCCTTCCTCCCTCTTTCCCCCTTCACTCCTTTCTTTCCCCTCCCTTTTCTCCGTCCCTCTCTCCTTATCTCCTTACCTCCTTCTCTCCATCTTCTCCTTTCTACCTCCCTGTCCTAGTCTTGCTTTCTCTCCTTTCTTTCCTTCCTTTCTCGTTTCTTCCATCCTTCTCTTCCTCTCTCATCTGCTCCCCTTTTTCCTTCTCTCCTTTCTTCCACCCTCCCTCTCCTCCTTCTCTCCTTTTTCCACCCTCCCTCTCCTCCTTCTCTCCTTTTTTCCACCCTCAATCTTTCCCCCTTCTCTTCTTTCTTCCCTCTCCTTTCTCTCCCTCCCTCTCTCCTTTTCTCCTCTCCTCCTGTATCTTTTCTCCTTTCATCCTCCCTGTCCTAGTCTTGCTTTCTCTCCTTTTGTTCCTCCTTCTCTTCCTTTCTCATTTCTCCCCTCCCCCCCCCCCCCCTCTCTCTCTCTCCTTTCTACCCTCTTTTCTTCCCCCTCCCTTCCTCTCTCCTTGTCTCCTCTCCTCCCCCCTCTCTCTTTGTCTCCTCTCCTCCCTCCCTCTCTCCTTGTCTCCTCTCCTCCCCCCTCTCTCTTTGTCTCCTCTCCTCCCTCCCTCTCTCCTTGTCTCCTCTCTCCCCTCCCTCCATCTCTCCCTCCTCTCATCGATTGTGTGGCGCAGCAGCACTAAACTCACTGCAGTGCTCTTTCACTTTGGGAAACACCCCTTTTGTTCGACGGGCACTTCCCAAAAATCAGCTCCGTCTTCTGCCAACACGTCCATTAGATTTTGTTATTACGATGCCAGTCATAATGTCATCGTTGCACAATAACTTTACATTTGTACATGTTTTATTTACACTGAAAGAAAAGCAGTTACCACATGACTGCTGCAGATTTTTACATAGTCTGTTTCTGTTTAAATGTTTTTTGGCTTGTACAGATGATACCTCTTGAATCCCTTCTAAAATATTTCTGAATTGGGACATTCTTGGTTAAATAAAGGTTAAATAGAAAATCAAATAAATGCATGCACCATTGGCTAATTCTCATGTTAGTAGTTCTGACCAAGCCTCAAGCTCAAGATCCAGCGATTTGTCCCAGGTGCTGCACTGCAGTCACCCACTGCTCCAGACAGGGTGCCCCGATGGTATTGAGGGATGAGTCAATGTAGAGTGTTCCCCTATGGAAGACAAGAGCGATAAGCACAATACAAAGTACCAAGGGTTATTTTAAGGTCTTTAGAAAGCGTGAACGAAGTCTGTTAAAGTCTGTTAAAGATGCACTATGTAACTTTTCTGTTGGACGGTCTGCTACCTGCTTGTTCCATTACATGAATCACATCTCATGAACACTTTATAATATCTGTACCATTGACACTTTAGAATATCTGCACTGAACTGGTAACTTTACAATACCGGTCACCTTAAGCCATGTTTGCACTGTTGTATATATCTACCTCTAAGTATTTTATTTTATTTTTAAGCCTATTTTTTCACTTCATGCATGCCCTTATTTGTTCTTATTCATGTTTTTATGTTGCACTTTATCACCAAAGAAAGTTCCTTGTTTGTGAGCTGTGTCCACTTAAATAAAAGTTACTGCTACTGATTGTACCCAGAGTATAAGTATAATTGTAGTATAAGTATAATTGTTCATGCATTTTTCAATACAGTTGTTTTTATCACAGAAATACCTTGAAAAACATCCATTCTTACTGTGAACGGGGAGGCATTTCCACAGACCTAACCTGTAACTTTGATCACTGGCCTCACCTGTTAGTCTTCGTGGTGACAAAGTGCACCTTTAAGGCTAATTAAAGTGTAGTTTTTATAAAATGTTCTTCTTAATACATATATCCAAACTGACGTGGGCACCTGCAGCCTGTCTGTGTGACTTTACAGTGGATGAGATCAGGAGCAGAGCATGAATATTTAGTGTTGTTTCATTGTTTTCTCCTGGCACAAGCTGCAGTCTCATTATAATACAGTGAGCGTGCGTGTGGAGAGAGGAGGAGGAGGAGAGGAGGACAGGAGGAGGAGGAGGAGAGAGGGATGATGGGAGAGATAATCACTGCTCAGGTTCTGCTCTGCTCACTTTGGATTTCTCACTAGTTATTACAGCAACAAGACTGACTCCTACTAACTACAGATTGTCCCCATTTTAATAGGCACTTGCTGTTTTGTGCAATGTTGGAGACAATGACGCTCAAGAGCCTGTTTTTTAATCTAATATCTCAGAAATATTGAGAGAACTGTAGGGCAGCAACTAATCATTAATTTAGTCAGCAATTCTTTTTTAACTCGTCGACTACTCAAACAATTATTTCTATTGTAGCTTGAGATTTTTTAACGCAATTTGTTAAAGGTCCTATTTTAAGGTGACTCTTGTGAGCTTTAAGACATGCTAACACACACGGAGTTGTGTTTTGTTTCACTCACACATGTTAGAGTAATCCTTTATTATTAGTCTATCTACATCTCCAAAGCTCAAGATGCTCTGTTCCACCTAGTGATGTCATGAAGCTGTAGTTTTCAAGTCAACAGCTACGATTTACCTTTTGTTCAGTAGAGATTGGCAATTCCAGGGCTGAAATCATCCAAATGATTCTAGTGAAGGTGTATGGAGATTAAAAGCTTAGTAGAGCACTTCCTGTATTACCACACGATGACATCACAAGGTGGAATAGAGTGTTTTCTGTTTGAGAGACGAACTCAGCCTAAATATGCAGGGGTTCGTGTGTTAAATGTATGAATGTTTTTGATGAGGAAACAACATAGATCAGAAAATAGCGTAATATGGGGCCTTTAATCAAATAAAGATAAAGATATTTTTGAAAATGTGTATTATGAATGAACATTTTACACTTTTTGACCGTTTGATTTAATAATGCCACTGCCTTATAACTGTAACTTCCTGATAAATCCAGCATGTAAGTTATTCTTCTTGTTCAACATCACACATGCATACTTTAATGAGATATTTATAGCCAGTGTTAGATTTGTTTTTTCTATCACGTTATCAGTGGAGCATAAGTGGTAAGTGGATTTCTGAAAGTTGCCCTGACTTGGTGACTCTGGCCTTTTACATAACTTCCAGCCTGTATTATTTATGTTCTTATCAGAATGTAGCGTTCATTATTTATGAGTGCGTTTGCAGTTTGAAGTTTGATTAAAATCTCCTGGTTGCATAAGAATCTGTGTGGAGCTGAGTGATGGGCCACTGAGGAGACCTTAATCAACAGAAGACACTGTGGCAGACAGGGAGAGAGAGAAGAGGAAGAGATGGGGAAAGAGGGAAACAGGGGAGCAAAGAAGGTGAGGCAGGGAGGGGAGAGAGAGCGAGAAGGAGAGGGAGGACGGGAGAGGGGGGGAGCGAAGAAGAAGAGAGAGGGTGAAAGAGAAAAGGAGAGAGAGGATGGGAGAGGGAGGGAAAGAAATGGGGAAAGAGAGAGATGGGAGAGGGACAGAAGAAGAAGAAGTAGAAGGGAGGGGGTTAGAGCGAGGGAGGAGCTAAAGAAGAGGAGAGAGGGCGAAAGGGAAAAGGAGAGGGAGAAAAGTAGAAGAAGAAGGGAGGGGGAGAGGGGGAAACAGAGAGAGGGAGGAGCAAAGAGGAAGACAGAGGGTGAAAGAGAAAAGGAGAGAGAGGATGGGAGAGGGAGAGAAGAAGAAGAAAAAGAAGAAGAAGGGAGGGTGAAAGTGAGAGAGGGAGGAGCAAAGAGGAAGAGAGAGGGGGAAAGAGAAAAGGAGAGAGAGAATGGGAAAGGGAGAGAAGAAGAAGGAGGGGGGGGGGAGAAGGAGGAGAGCAAAGAGGAAGAGAGAGAGGGTGAAAGAGAAAAGGGGGGAGAGGGAGGGTGGGAGAGGGAGAGAAAGAGATGGGGAAAGAGAGAGGTGGGAGAGGGACAGAGAAAAGGAAGGAGGAGAAGAGAGCAAAATTGGGGGTAGATGGAGAGAGGGAGAGGAGAGCGGGAGAAAGCGAACGAATGGGAGGGAGAGGGAGTAGCATAATGAAAGAGAGAGGGAGCGCGGAAGAGACAGCGGGGGATAGAAAGTGAATGAACAAGAAGGGATAAGTGACAGACACAAAAACAGCAAGACAGAAAGGAAGAAAATGAGGAAAGGGAGGGAGGAGGGAAATAAAGGGAGACAACGAGAGACAGAGAGAGAGGGAGAGAGAGATGTTTGGGGAAGGGAGAGGTACTGCAGCAGAACACTCAGCCAAATCCACACAAACAAACTTTACTGGCACAGAGCACACTGCTGTCTCACTGTGCCTCACATCTTTTCTACAGCGTTTTCAGTCTGCATCACGTTTTACATGAGTCACTCAAAGCAGATGTCAGTTTGTGAAAAATCAACCCACAGAACACTGGATAATAAGATAATAAGGGGTGAGCTGTGGAGAGAAAAAACAGAGATTGTACTGCAAAGATAGTACACAAATAAGTTTACTTGGCGAGAATATCTTTATCTTCATTAACAACTGCAAGGGGAAAGTTGGTTTGAACAGCACTGTACTGTACTGCAAAATAATGAATGGATGTGCAAAATAACAACTTTACATAAAAAAAAAAAAAATAAAATAAAATAAAAAAATACACAAAAAAAGTGCAACTGAAAAAAAGCAAAGGAAAGTTTTTTGATAAATACTGACCCTACTAAATATGAAGTTACTACAGGGCGACTGCTATGGTGGACCTCTGGCAGTAGAACCGTTTATGATGCAGAAGGTTACATGAGGAGACCAAACGACACAGAGCTCTGTTACGTCCCAGCTTGTTTTTGCGGACGGGGAAGTAACAAAAAACAACCAAGATGAAAAAAATGGTAAAGAAAGAAGTAATTTAATTAACAGGAATGGTAAGGGTAAACTAAACAAAAATGAACAAAGGGGTAAAACAAAGATAAAGTTAACTAAAACACAAATTTCTCAACAACAAAATCTTAGTCAGTACTGATGACGAAGTGTCTCATCACAAATAGTCACTACTTCTGATAGTGACTTGAACAAAAGAGACACACAAATGAATTGGTATAAAGGTATCCCCAATCTTCTTAAATACTTTGGAGGTGGCGGAAACCCTTGATTGACCAGGCTGGAAATCAGTCCTTCAATAGCGTCCAAGGGTCCAACAGCCATGGTTGTGGGGAAGGACGAAGACTCAGGGACAAACACAAGAAACATAATGTAGAAATACAAGCAATAAAAGAACTTAAGGCCTAGGGTTGAAACAAGCTCGACATGCAAATTTTCTAACTGCTATTCAGCTGGGAAAAAGCAAGTCTTTTTATATAAATATGTCTAAAAATATCTATCTAATTGTATTTAATGATGTCTTAAATTTAGACTCAAAGATAAAAAGCGCAGTAGCTGTTAAGTAAATTCATTTAACTTTAGAGAATACCAGTAAAATGTAAAAAAAAAATCTATCCAGTTTTGTGCTCCATGATGGCATCGGGGTTCGGTTGCGTCACACATTACCTCAGCATTGTGTGATTGATTCCCATTTCAACAATTTGCTAAATGTCTCTCCTCACTCTTCACCCCATTTCGCATTATTACGTTGTACAGAAAGTCCAATTGATTTTGCAGTCGTCGCTTTACTTAAATCTCCCCTTTTAATGAAGAAAGTTAATGTTGCAGCTGCGATGTGTCTGCAGTGATATTTCCTGCATCTGTTTTTGGTCCCATTCCCAGGATTCACTGTGTTTATCTGAGCTGAGCCGTGTCTTCTGTTTACCACCAAGCGTTATTGGTCTCACTATGAAATTCAAATCAATATTCCCATCATAAAAGTCCCCAGGCCCGCAGCGAATTGGAATCTATGGGTCGGAAAGCTTCAGAGATCTATGGCAGCACAGGAGCTTGGCTAATGAATGATGAATTATAGCAATAGTTAGAATGCTTCACTGTAAAAGCCTCAGTCAAGAAACGAGGAGCTTGAGTTCAGAGGTAAATACTGTGTGTAGTAATAATTAAAGAACATGTATTGCGTGTGTGTCTGCTATATACTATATAATCTACAACACCTGTGGATCATTATGTTATAATTAGCACATTTTAAATCGCAATATTCATCTAAAATAACTTAATAAAACTGACTTCCGCGTTATAAAACTGCAGTAGCCAATAGGAGCTGTAAACATCATCACAAAAAGCTATGAAGTTGTCGGCCTCTCTTACGGACAGCTGCAGATCACACTAGCGAGCAGCAATTTTTTTTTTTTTTCATTTGTGCCAAAATGGCAACACAATGCTGCTGAATCCTAAGCATGTCATTGATTAAGAAAATAAAATTAGAAAGAGCAGTGGGTGTATGCCAGTCGCAGTGAAAACGGGGGTTCATCGGCAATTAAAGATCGCTCAAACATGCACGAATCACTCCAAAAACAACTTCAGAGGGTAAAAGAGAAGTGGAAACAACTATAACACGATTAAAACCTCTGAAAAGTTGATTTTGAAGAATAAGTCTGCTTTAAAGATGTTCTATGTAACATTTCTGTGAGAGGGTCCACCACCTGCTTGTGTCAATGTAGATGGAATGTTCCACTACATGGCATTAAACTCTGCTCCACAGAGAGCCCATGCCAAATTACAGATCCGCTCAGGCGAATGCAAGTTTTTTTATGGTATGTTTGATCAAACACCTGTAATTGAACAAATGCAAGATAGATACGTTTAATGCCATTCTGTGCAACATTCCAGGCGAAGTGATACAATTTTAAAAAAAGACAAGGTGAAGGTGGAGGATGCGCAGCTTGAAAAGTTACATTGTGCAACCCTTTATTTTGGTCCATGCAGTTTTATTAGACAGCAGTCAGTGGATTATGTGAAATGGGGATGAAGAGTAGGCAGATTCAGGCTTCTAAACACATATTTAGTTATCCATCTGTCCATTTTCTTATCCGGTGCTGGATCGAGAGGACAGCAGTCTAAGCAGGGACTCCCAGACTTCCCTCACCCCAGACACGTCCTCCAGCTCCTCCAGTGAGACCCCAAAGCGTTCCCAGGCCAGCCGAGAGACATAGTCCCTCCAGCGTGTCCTGGGTCTTCCCCGAGGCCTCCTCCTGGTGGGACATGCCCGGAACACCTCCCTAGGGAGGCGTCCAGGAGACATCCTGAGCAGATGCTTGAGCCACCTCAGCTGGTTCCTCTCGACGTGAAGGAGCAGTGACTCTACATCGAGCTCCTCTAGTTTGACTGAGCTCCTCACCCTGTCTCTAAGGGAGCGCCCAGCCACCCTGCGGAGGAAACCCATTTCGGCCGCTTGTATCCGCAATCTTGTCCTTTCAGTCATTGTGTCAGTGTGATATTTAGTTATTCTATATTTAATTCATATTTTATCACGTCTCATTCTTAATTTACAGTGAATAAGTGAAGTCTTAGCCAGTCTTTGTATAATTCTTTGATGCAGCAGCAGGTTGTTTTGATAGTATCTCACAATGGCACACATTATAAAGATATATAAAGTACAATAACAACCTGACAGCACAGTAAATGGAGTATTAGGCAAAGTGGGTTCATTCTCTTGCCTAAGGACATAAAATATTACAGCTTCAGTCTCAACAATGTTATTTATGTTTGCATAGCATTTACAATCCCCCTTTTGTCAACAAGGCGGATACCGCTGACACATGTTCCCTGCCCTGGCACCGTGTCTGTCCGTCCCCACTACTGTCACTGTCAGTAAAGATTTCTTTCTTCTTACTGTATGTGGCTCTGTGATAGCGCCGCCCTGCAGATCTTAGTGTGAAACTGGATTCCCTCATCAATAATTCATGTAAACCAGAATCTACAACACCACTATTGTTTCTGAAGATGCAGCATTTCCATGTACTCTGAACGGACCCAACGCACAGACCATCGCAGAATCCATTTTAGCTTGAAATTAGCGCTCATGGATTTTCTTTAAGCCTGATTTAGTGATTTCATTCTGACATTTTGGCTTTTTGCATAATCAATGGAGGTGATTGAGAGCCGGAGTGCAGGGCTGGCCTGTGATTGGCTGCAGACACAGATGTTTGCTGCGTATAGGCTGGTCTATAGGAGGAGGACTCAGACAGAGAACACACTGTACCCTCTGTGCTGTCCTCAATGACTGGGATACGGCGGCTCCTCAAAATAAAATAGAAAATCAAAAGCATGTTTTAATTAGCTGTAAGTGTTTATTTTTTATTACTTTATGTTTGATTACCAAGACATGTGCAATAAATAAAATAAAATAAAAAAGATGGTAGATGTTTGATTGTGTGAAAATGTAATGTATGACCTGGTACAGTAAGATACAGGTTTAGAAAGTTTAGACTGAAATCCTTTGTAAGGTATAAGTGTGGCAAGTAGTAAATAACCAGGCTTTTGAGAGGAAGGTCGCCCAGAAGGTCCCACATCACCCCAGCTCTATCATCCCTCCACGGGCTTCCAAGATCAGGATTGATTTTAACCTTTTAACTCCTTACTTTTTGAAGCAATCCATGGACAGGACTGGACGTTTTAACTCCTTACTCCGGACACACCCTCTAGTTCTCCAGTCAGAACCTGCTTGTGGTCCCAAAAAACAGGTTAAAAACTCAGGGGGACCTCTCCTTTCCTATACGAATAAAGGTTAAAGTTTACCTACAGTGTGTGTACAGAACAGCTATGTAAGTACTAACATATATGTACATTTAGTACCACCACAAAAACCTTAACTTGAATCTCACAAATAGATCTTCATATAGTTTCTTTATTTGCGACACATTCCATAGTTTACCCCAGTCACTAAATATTTTAATTCAGTAGCATTCATATATGCTACAATCAAAAGTAAAGTTCAAAAAGATTCAAAAGGAGAAGCCTAAACGCATCCAGCCCAACCCCTCACACAATCTTCATCTTTATAATATGCATTCAGCTATTTCAGTAACATGGTTCCATTTACTCTTTACTTTATACTTATTCAACAAGAAAAATCCAACTATGAACAGGTATGTACAGGTATTTGAATGATTACCAAAATGACATGTCAGTTCTGGGACTCTGAGTATACATTAACAAGAGAAACATTATATATCACTCACACCTCTACTGTTGTATTGTTGTGTTCTGGAGCAAAAAACTTCGCCATCGGTAACCACGCCGGTCAAATAATTACGGCTGCATTGCGTCAGGAAGGGCATCCAGGGTAAAAATCTGCCAAGTCACAATTCAACCTGCAACTTGACTAAAGCAGAATGATGGTTTAGCAACAGCAGTCTAAGAAACAAACACTGCTGGCTGTGCGTGCTTCTGTTTATAAATCAAAAATGGACCAATTTGCATTATTAAATCAACAAATCAACAGATAATTAATTTATGAAATATGAAATAGATACACTCAGACCAGTGGTGTGTCTGGTAAATAATATTAAGGAGTTTTCAAATGATGTCTGAGCACTTAATTATTAGTAGTAACCATTTTATTTGTATCTTCTATCTATCCATCTAACTATCTGTCTATCTATTTATCTACAGCCCTCATTTTTCATAGATAATCGACAGTATGTTTCAAAATCTAAAAGGCGGGAACTGTTGACAAAGCTGTTTATGTACAGACTAGAATACAGGCAATGAAGGATTTGCTTAAAATACAATGACAAAGGTTAAATGATGCCAGTATATACAGTCTGTCTAGTGTGAGCTGTTTTGAAAGTGAATCTGGAGAGTGCTGAGTAAGCGGTGCAGGAGGAGGGTTTGGTAGACTGCAGTACTCAGCAGAAGAGGAGGGGGGAGTGGAACCAGTGTGTCCAAATATATATGTATGTGTGTGTTTGCTATACATACTCTGAAATTCTACCTTTCGATTATGCCCTTAAACGCACCACAATCAGTATCCACTTACATAAACAACACAATAACAGTTCAAGTCCAGCTGCTTTCCATCAGACAGTACCGCTGGACCCTAACCCCTCCCCTCCCCTCTCTATCCCGGCTTCGAGGCACTGCATGACCATATAAGATGCAGTCCACGCCCCTGAGTACCACACTGCGTCACGTCGGTGCTGTTTACTCCCTCTAACCTGTGTGCGCCAGGCTGCCTCTCCTCTCATGGTGCGAGAAAAGCCCCCCATAATCAGCACGCCCACTCCCCATCTGAGTCACTCTCCACCCCCTCACCCCCTCGTGTCCTCTAGCCTCGCCTGGGTGTCACTTCTACCCTTTCCGTACATATTGTGAATGATGCCGCAAAGGTTGTTCCTACTCTGTGTGCTGTCCATGTGTGTTTTGAAGTCTCTCCATCCACCAAGCTGCTACCCCACACGTCCCTCTGCCCCTGTATTTGATTACATAACCGCATCCCCATAGACCTTGAGACTAATTTTATGTAAAGACGGTGGTAGGGATGCATGGACTGTGCGTCTATGCAATATTAAAACACTTAAATGTATGCATGATATTCACATGGACTAGATATGCTACTTATCCTCACCCTAAGCTGCATTTGACTCAATAAACCATGAAATATACTGATTAAATTATGTTAAAATACAATGAGTTTAGGCACAATTCAATAAAATGGGACACAGTGCTAATAATAAATTCCACATGGCTGCCATTTTGAGCCCTTTGCTTGAAACACAAGAGCTCCCTCCAAGTTTTCTGTTCTATCACAGTAATAAATAGCAAAAAGCAATGTTCTGTAAAATTGCCATACAGCGCCACATGCTGGTAAACAAGTGAAACTACAACTGACTGGAGAAAACATTGCTGGCTGATCATTGCATTACTTCAGAGTACGCAATGAGGTAATTATACAATGGGTTTGAGCATTGCACAACTTTGGTTTAATACAGGAGTTACAAATACAGCTTGCTTTAGATTGTAACCTGAAATTGCATATTCAATTGCATGTTTTTTGTTAGTATCATCGCAATTGACTGTCAAGATTCTCAGCTATAAACAGAAGAGTATAAACCCAACCTGAAATAGTGATGTATCAGGGTAAATTGAAGAGGGCTGACTGACCAGGCAGTCTCCGTATCAGGTTACCAACTCCTAAACAGGAGGACAGAAAGGAACCAGGGCAAAATTTGTACCTGCTTGGGACTAAAACATACATGAAAAAGTCTGCATGCCACCAATGTTAACTGCCCCAGAATTTGAGAAACACTGTGTATGTATAAACACTATGCAATTTAGAATACAACTATAGTCACACAATCAAGACCAGTTAGTCAAAACATAACAATTAAAAACCTTTGCAGTTCTTTCTGCATTCAGGCAGCAAACCAGTCTCAACAACAAGATTTTTTTGATTTTGTGAAATCTTTCCATCTCCCTCCCTCTCTCTTGTTCTCTCCCTGTCTCTCTTCCTCCCTCTATCTCTCTCTCCATCCCTCTATCTCTCTCTCTTTCTCTCTCCTTTGTGTGGACCGCTGCCAGCCTCTCAGTCTGTTACTGCGGTCCAGACACTGCAGAATCAGGGCAGGCCTCATCTATCGCTGTCTAACTGCACCAAGCACTTACACCAGTCTGCTGCTCTTACCATACGCTCTTGCCCCCCACAAACAACTCCTTCTGCTGGCATTATTATTTCATTGGAATGGGTAGAGTGATCTGTCTAAATTACTCTTTATGCCATCCTGAAATTAAGCAATTATTTTAGAGGGGCTGAAAGATACCGGTAATTTAATAAGACATAAGTTCCAATGCAAAATAAAGACAAATAGAGCGAGATTATTAAAGTACAGGCAATTTTCAGAGCCTGTTCATTAAGTAATTTGTTTTAGATTGGTTAACTTAGCACTATGTATTTGTATTTATTTAAAAAGTGCAAGCTAAACTTTCTAAGAGTATTGATTAACACTGTAACTTCTCTAGTGTGGGGTCTGCCACCTTCTTGTCTCCATGGAGATTTTTTTTACTTTTCCTAGAATGCTCCAAAAAAAAAAACCCTTAGTATTCAATTCCAGGTGCTTTTTTTAATTGTTAAACAAACCGCATGATCAATATATCCTCTATACCTCTTTCAGTATTTCCATGAAGCCTCCATAAAGAGATGAGTCGAGTCATAAGTCAGTAAGTTAAGTATAGCTCATATTTGGCTTCTCTCTTTAATCCTATGTTGTAATATGCTTTACTATAAAAAAAAAATCATCAATTAATGGTGGATACAAAATGGCGAAAACATATTTGAGATAGATTATTGCATTTAACACATCATTGTTAGACCTAAAGTCCTGATTTCAAATGTCTCTGTTCTCTTTCTCTGTTCTCTGACCTCTCTGTTCTAGTTAGTTGCTTTTGGCAGTTCCACAGTTCTCCTTTTTACGCTCTGGCTGAAGGGTAAGTAGTCCTCAAAGTCCATCTCTGTTGACAGGGGCTTTTTCTGCTTCTCGATCTGTGACATCAGCTGACTGGTGCTGGGAGGCTGCCCCCAAACCTGACAAAGAGATGGAGAAGATCATTATTTAACCCATGAGCAATTCAATACACTTAATATTCTGCACTTTTGTGAGAGTTTGGATTTTAAAATGACAAAATGAAGGGACAATGTTATTAACCGGTGCAAGACTACAGCAACAAGGACAGCAGATGAACTAACTAGCAGTGATTTTTCTTTAAAGTTATGTTTTTTGTACTTTTAAAGATGAACTACATAACTGTTCTAGTGGAGGGTCTGCCAGCTGCTTGTCTCCATGGGGGATCCTATATCATAATTTACGGATGGATACGTGGAATTTATCTCCATGGGGACAAGCAGGTTAATATCTATGTTTTTTAATGTATTTTCAAGCAATAAAACATATGCAAATGTAACCTAGGCCTTGGAAAGCACGTTTGAGACCATCCACTAGAAAAGTTACATAGTGCACTGTAGACTGTGGCATGGGCGTTTATAAGTAATATAGGGAATATCTTTATTTAACAAACTCAGGGTTCCTAAGGCATCTAGCACTGGACCACACAAAGACGGAATATCGCCGGATTACTGGAATAGCCATTACATAGGAAAATATGACACAATAGAAAGCTATAATAATTACATGAATAACCCATCCAGTAACTGTGATTGGACGTACAGTTTTTGGCACAAAGGTGATGTCCACAGTGTTGGCCTTCCCGGTGGTGATCAGAGTGTTCTGGTGGACGGCGCTGTTCAGTTCTTTGGGAGGAGGGATGTTCTCAGCTGTGGTAGCGGAAGCACCGGCCACTTCTGGAGAAAACAACTGCAGCAAACAATGATGAAGTGAGAAAGAAAATAAGAGACATACTGTATACAATAGCACTTAGTAATCCTTAAGACCAGTTAACAGTGAGCGCAATTACATGGCCGGTAAAAGTGTGATACTAAAATAATCTGATAACACAACACGATTTTGATTGTTGCTGTTTATAAGCCCAAGAGAAATCAGAATACTCACATCAGATGTAGCTGTTTACATTTCAATAATCTGATCATAAGAAATCAGATTATGATCACATTTTTGTTATGCATGTAAACAGAGCCATTCATGATAATAAACATATTATAGACAAGATTAAAAAAGGATGATTTGGTAGCGTATGGTGTTTTGTATAGTTCTGTTGTATATAAAGACAAAGAAATATAAAGTTATAATATACATATTATTTATTTTGTGTGGATTATGTAGTGTGTTAACTGTCTCTTACTTCCCTCGCCTGCAGATATGCCTCCTCGGCTGTCTTTCTCTTCACTTCTGGTTCTGGCCAATAACTCTCCTGGATCTAAACTTCTGTCTGTCTGTCAAAACATCTACACTGCAGCACAGATTGACTGATCCATGCAATTTCAGGTTAAAACGTGTGTAAACGCATACTCCAGGGATGAAGTGATTTTGTTAGATAGCTTTCAGTATAGTGCTCCAGTATATTTTTAATTATATATAGTCAAGATCACTATGAGGAAAACGAAAAAGTCTGAAATGAAAATTTTCAGTTTGATAGGTTCACTTGGGATGCATTGCTACAACTTTTACGTGAGAACAAGTAGCAAAAAGCACATTTTAGTAGCAATACGGCTTAGGATATAAATTTTTTCTGCTTTGTCGCTGCTAAAATGTAATTATCATCAAATATTTTACTAGCCTACATAGAGTCATTTAAAGTGCCATTTTGGCCCTATGCCTCAAACTAAATTATAAACTAGAAGCCGTGTGTGGTCAGTTAATAAATAGCCTGTTAATTCACTGTTTGACCTTTTAATCGCTCAGATAAATGATTGAAAGTTTCTGGCACAGCAATGAGAAATGCTTTAAATCCTATTACCAAGTCAGATTTCCCACACGCTCAGAGGGTCGGACACATGAGCCACAAAGGCCGATTAGCTTCGGACAAATTTTGGTTTCAAATGAGAGGTCATTGAGAGGTCAGCTGATGTACTGTCTATTACAAAGATGCCGGGAAACTTACCAGATTTTTCTATGTATTTGAGAAAAAAAATATCTTGCCACAGTGCAGACATATTGTATAAGCAGGTCTTAAGGTCAAAATATGTTCGCTGCATGTTATCTACATCTAATCGTAAAGCGCTTTATTGTCCAATAACCAGGAATTGTGTGTTAGCATCCTAGTTGTTGTTAGCATTACTGTGATGCCAAAAATCTGCTCCAGTGTCTGAAAGTTGTGAAACAGGCTTATAAACTCATCAGTGAATAATTAGGGTGCTCTGAATGCATAAGGTAAATGGGGAATGACTTTGGGCCACTGTAAACCTTAGTTCTGTTTTTCACAATTTCCAAGACAGTAAACATCAGGTAAAAAAAGAAAAAGTTGCTTTTAATGTTATGTGGATATTGCAAAGAAACAGCACAACGGAAAGGAGATGATAGATCACACCTTTATTATTTTGTATTGCTTTTTTTTACCTTTGCTTTGGCCTTTTGAGGTTTGACTTTTCCCTTGGGTTTTTTGCCATCCTTTGGTTTGGGGAGGGACTCCATCTTGGCATTGACCAGGTCTATGACTCTGATGTCTGCAAAGGTTTTGGCAATATCAAGGCAGTCTTGTTCTGTACAATAATAAATATGTATATGAAAGAACTCTTCACAACCAAGCCTACATACTATTGTTGTGTCCTTGACAAGACAAGTTCATATTACTTCTACTACATGAAACTGAATTAGTGCTTTTGTAGTGAATTATTTTAAGTGCTTACATTGTTTTAATATGTTACCAACATATATAATTGTGGACACTGAGCGGCTAAAAGCCTGAATGACAAAAACCATGGCATGCTATCAAAGTATTAACAGTAACTTTGGACAATGAAGTATGCCTTAACTTTAAGTATCCATTCTCTCAATAACCTACAAACATTTCATTTTTTACACATTGAACTGTCTTTAACAGATAATTTTCTGCACCTTTCTTGTTCTCTGCCATGACGCTGGCCCCTGCTTTGATGAGGTACTCCACTGAGGCAGGTCTGGAGCTCTGGATGGCCCTCATGAGGGGGGTCCCTCCGCTCAGCGCCCGGGCGTCTATAGAGGCTCCAGCGTTCAGCAGCAGCTCAATAATGTCCACGTGTCCTGCGTGGGCTGCGTGGTGCAGAGGGGTCCAGAAGAACTGGTCACACGCGTTCACATCAGCTCTGCCAGGGAGATTATTAATAGGTAATACATAATGGAGCTTTTGTTTAAAATCAATGCTAGCATGATATATTGTGTGATTCTGCACTGTATGTGTAACGCTAACACTCAATGGGATGTATGTTGGTGTCATTTATATAAAGAACTTAATTCAATAGTAATCATTACATGAGCTTCACTTATAAATGTATAAAGAATCTGCAAAAGGTAAATGCATTTAAAATGCTTTGGTATTTACTCCATGCACCACAACCATTGATCCCATTGCAAGTGTGTACATAGAGACTGCATTTGCAATATGCAATTTCACCACCAAATGTCACAAAAACCTTTTGTGTTGAATCATAAATTAAAATGAATCATAAATTAAAATTCCAAAAGAATTTTAAAATATTTTTATTTAGTGTTAAACTTATTCCAAAAGGTAATAGGGTTTTTTTTTTTTTTGCCGAGAATTATTTTTAATACTCTAAAAAGTGATGCATATTTAAAAGAATAAACTTTCTGTTTCTCCCCCATTTCAGGCTAAACTGTCCTGTAATAAACCAAAAAAAAGTCAAGCAAATGTCTTTCATACACTGACCCTCGATTGAGCAGATACTGGACCATCTCGTAGCTCCCGTTCTGACAGGCGATCATCAGTGGAGTCTTGTAGAACTCGTCCTGAACATTCACAGACACGTCCTGAGAGAAGGCCAGGTCCAGAGACTCCAAGTCCCCACTCTTCACACAGTAGCTCACATTTATAAACACTTTATCAGGCTTTTCCAGGTACCACCCTGAGTCGTTCACTATGGGGTGAATGGGCGGGTGGTCTTTGTCAAATCTGTTGATGTCGGAACAGTCACGGTACGTTTCGATCATGAACTGTGGTGGTCCTCCATCTGGTCTCCTTGGTTTGAGCTCCGGTGTGAGGGTGCAAATGGGCATTGGGAGAACAAATTTTGGTTTCTTTTTTCCTCCTTTCCCACCTTTCTCTTTTTTCTTCTTGGGGAGGTATGTGGACAAAAGATATGGCTTTTTGATGTACTTAGACCCTTTGATAAAGTCGTTTATATTGATGAATCCAAGTTTGGCTTTATCGTGCATTGAGATGACTTGGTGGAGTTGGACCAGTTCAACAGGAGCTCGGACTTCTTCTAAAACTGTAATGAATCTATCAAAGGGGAAAATGTCCTGAGATCCAAACGCCTGTCTCAGTTCAGACTCGTAGATGTTAGACCAGTCATGGAGGCTAAGAGCCCAGGGGTCCGACAGGAGACCCACACCACTGGCTTTGTTGCCTTTTCCAAACAGTTTTTCAGCTTTCCGCAGTTCTTTCGCAGCAGCTTTGGCACCAAGGTCTTTGGCGATCTGGCGTGGAAGAAGACCCTCAAGGTTTTTCAACTTAGGGTTACAACCTATAAAGAAATGTTTCAGAATTTAAGGTAGAATGATTATGACAAATATGGTTTAATTAACTGTGTACTTTGATTTCACTTTTATGGGTTATATGTTATACTCTATATGATTTAAAGGTCCACCATGTAACTTTTCTAGAGGTTGGGGTTTCCGCTTGCTTGTCCCCATAGTTTTGCTTGGAATCTTAAAGGTATCCATCTTGTGTTTCGGTGTTTCAATTGCTGAAAATACCTTTTACAAAAAAACTGCATTCTTACTCAGAGCCGGCACACATCTTCACAAATTTGACCTGTACCGTGGTCTGGTGGCACCACCTGCTTGTCTCCATAGAAAAGTACAATGCTATACTGTGGAACATTCTAGGCAAAGTAATAGCTTCTCCATGGAGACAAGCAGGTGGTGTACCCTCCACCTACACAGTGCTCCAAGGTGCACCTTTAATAACTATTTACAAGATAATGATGCAGAAATAAATATTGCAAAGTATTTATTGACCTCGTTGTGCCAAAAACTTGCAGCAGCTGGCATCCCCTGTGGCTGCTGCGAAATGTAGAGCAGTGCAGTCCTCCAGGCTGACCACTCCCATGTCAGCCTTATACGCAGAAAGTACTTTTATCACCTGTGAAATTACAACAGCTGTGTAAGCATTGTGTACAGGGAAATCAATAAAATTCATACTCTAATGGCTGAATTTTATGCTTTGGCTTATGAAAATCAAAAATTCAATTTAAAATAATGCAAAACAATACAATTACACCCAGTTATTAGGATTCTGAATCGTTCTGAAATCTACATTAGTGATTGCAAGTTAGACAATTTGAGTTAATATACATCAATTGAGTATAACTGCTTGTATGAACAAATGAGTATACACCTCAAAGAAGCCCCCCATGGCAGCGTAATGGACAGCCGTGTGGCGCTTTTTGTCGATGACGTTGGGGTTTCCTCCTCTCCTCAGAATGGACCGAACCAGCTGCAGGGAACCCGCCTTGGCTGCCTCCATTAATGCGGTCGCCCCTGTTTTCTACCGAAGAGAAACTACATATACTACAAATTTTCTGAAGCTTGAGATCAATAGAAGTGTTCAGGATGTTTGATTTTCGCATAAAAGGTGAGTATGACTTGAAGTATGGAGTTGGCAGAGAAAGACAGAGAAACAGAGCAAAACTGTCCCATTGTTCAGTCACCGCTTCATTCCTCCCCTGTACCCTCCCCAGCCATTCTCTCCTCCTAAAACCCATGTGTTTTGTGGTGTATAATCCTATTTTAGTCTTTATAATGCTGGTCACTGTCACATTATAATATTTTTTTTTTCCCGATCTGTACCTCGTTAGCTGCATTGGGGTCGGCTCCCCCCTCAAGCATCAACAGACACTTTGGGGTACACTCCAGGGCGTTCTCACACATGAGCTGGAACACGTGGCTCCCGGAGGCTGAGACGTTGTTGGCGTCAGCCCGGTGCTTCATGGCCGTCTGCAGACAGCGCGTGTGGGCCTTGGTGGGATAGATACAGTAGAATAGCACACCTGCAGGCCCACGGAAGAACTGAATATTAGCATGTTATAAGACACACATTTTTGGTTGTAAGTGAGCTCTAGTTCAACCTTTTGAAAAGAAGAGGCCTAAGTTGATATTTTATGAAGATTAGGGCTGTGCAACATGGCCCCCCTTCAATAAAAATGTCTTCAATATGAATTTCATGGAGTAGACCTTTTGTTTAGTTTAGTCAGTGGAATTTACCACAAAAAAAAATCGAATTTATTCCAACAAAGTCTCAAGTCTGCTTCAACTCACTGAACTGGCTGTAGATTTCTTTATTGAAAAGCAGATCACAGACCATTTTAGACTATATGGTATTTATTCAATTTTGAAACTAAAATTCAGGGGAAATGTTCAGCCTTATTCAATTATCATCTACAATAGACAATACTATATCGGCTCTTGATTTTATTGTACAATTTACTTTGCTTAGAAAGTCTGAAAATAGCTAAAACAAAATCTGTCTGTATATGATAAAGGTAATGTACCAGCTAATTACCAAGTGTTACAAGCAATTTTGCTGTGTGTATTATCCATTATTTTCACAAGTAATGTATTTTTCAGGCATATTAATATATTGCTAACTCAGAAGACAAAATTGTAATCACACATAGCTGACTCTTTATCAGGTCATGTAAAAGTATTAAGCGCTTAACCCACAAACAAAGGCTTCATGTAATGTAATGTAACCCTGGCCGGCCTCCAGTCCTTCAGACAATGGACTGGTTTAATGTTACTGGTTCTGTTCTACACCACAGGATCGCCAGCAGCCCTGATCTGTAATTAGATGTACGCACAAGCACAATAATATGCCGCAAGTAACTATGCCTAAACTATAATGGGTTTTACTATTATACCCACAAACTTGAGGCAAATCCCCTCTAAGCTTTACTTTTTGCTTCCAGTTCTTGTAATAGTAGCTCCGGACACAAGGTAATTGGAGTAATTATGTTGATTAGATTAAAAACTGGTTTGAATAAGAAGATGGGGCCCCTCTAGGAGTCGTCTGGAATACCTCATCAATATCTAAAGAGAGAGGGCGCTGTGTGCATTTTGATGAGCTGTAAGAAAAGGCAAGACGCTGCCCTGACATGTAACAGAAAACAACCCTGTGCCATTGACCTGACAGTGAAACAGACACTGGGAGTCAAACATGGGTTAGTGGAGGCTTGTCTTACTGACCTGCAAATGATAAACTTAACAAAACTGCTATTAAAGCATGTTTTGATATTTTGCAAGAGAAATACTAGGCTTCAGCTGTAACTTAGAATATGTTTTACTCTTATAATTTATTCATTCAAAATTCAAAACTGAAAATAAGTACAAGCTACACCTATCTACCCACTTTACCCTAGGGGCTGGGAAATATGACAAAAAATATTAATTCACATTGATCTATCATGATTTTTATTCAGTTTTATTACGTTTGACTATATATTTTTAAAAATGGTTTCAATATTAATATCCTGAACATGCTTATATCATTATTATTGAACACTTCCTTCAAACCTCATGCTTTTACAGAGGATTGGTTGTAGACCTCTTGATTAAAAAGACCCAAACTGATTGTTGACTGTAGAAATGACTGAATCTCAATCTTGATCAAAATTGTATTCATTACCAATTCCTGCTTTACACAAATGTAATCTGTACTAGAATAGGGGATCCATTTTGACTAAGAAACGCCATACAGAGACTCAACAACTGATCATCCAAGCAGCTTGACTTTTTGACTTTTCCTCACCTTTCCCTTCAGAATCCAGAAGTGTCATGTCTGCGTGGTGTTGAGCCAGCAGAGCCACTATGGTCTCATTCCCGAGCTCTGCGGCCATCATCACCGGTGTAACGCCCTTCTTGTTCTGGACGTCTGGGACAGCTCCATGGGAGAGGAGGAAGCTAACCAGTTCTATAACAGCACAGGCATCAAAACACTGTTGAAATGGAATGCCTAAAACTAAAAATAAGCTAATGTTAAAATATGATTGTTAAATGGATAGTTTGTATTTTAGGCAGATAGAAAGATAGATAAATGAGGTGATTGTAGCTCTGGTAGCTTGAGTATTTGTCTGAAGGTTGGCAGTTCAAATACAGCATTGGTTGAGTGGTCAGGTCCACTGATCCACAGGTTGGCAGTGCGATTCCAGCTCCCACAAATGAATGCTGTTTTTGTGTCCTCAGGCAAGACGCTTAACCCACCTTGCCCTCAGTGTGTGTACACTGATATATGAATCTCTGCGTGAATGAGTGTAAGGTGGAAAAGCGCTATTTAAAAACGTGAGGTGAAAAGCGCTATATCTATCACCATAACTTTACTATGAATAGAACATCTATATCTAAAACTATAACTTTACGTTGTTGAAATAGAGTACAATAGAGCTAGATAGAGAACACAGTGCACACTTAGTGCAGCCCAATAGACCTAGCCGACATACAGAAACTGTAAACAATAGCTGTTTACAGGTTCAGTGTAGTTAGCTCCTCCCTTCAGATAGATATAAGGCAGCATCCTCCTGCAATCTGACCAGAAACTGAAGAAGCGGCATGGATGAGCAGCAAAATGTCTTCACTCCTGCACCTTTTTGTCCAGTTGACAGATTTAACTTTGGCTTTTACTCTATGAAGAGGTGGAACTTCTCAGTTCCGCAGTTAGGAACAGGAAGTCAATTGACCTGTTTAAAAGTTCTTTTAGATCAATATTATAGTTTATAATAAATTAAATGTAGAATAATGATCTATGTATGTTATAGTTTAATAATAAACGCCGAAAAAGCATAATAAGTCTTTTATAAAGTGGACAAGCTTCAGTAATTCAATTTCCGTATGGAGTTACACTAGGCTTAAGTGATCCATCACCCTGGTTGTTTGCTGCCACGGCCACATGCAGTACCCCGGTCCCGTCCTTGGGCTCCGTCAGGTTGATGAGGTCATCTGCTCCGTACTCCAGCAGGCTTTCAATCTGCTCCCTGTCGTTTTCGTGGATGCACTGAATCAGCTTATAGATCTGCAGCTCTTCCAGGCGACCGTCGGCCTCTCTGCTAGTCATGGTGAGTGCAAAAAGCTCTGGGGACAGAGAGAAGAATAAAATACATAACATTAATAATAGTTACTTGACAATTATTTTTCTATGGGTCCAGAATGATGAGAAATTAGGACTGCTGCCATAGTGATTAAAAATTTAAAACTACATATTATATCTTTTGAATGTAACCTATAAATAAGAGTTAATAAGAGTTACCATGCAGCAAACTGTCATTATGCCCAAGTTTCAGCTTCATGTTATGACATTTTGGTGGACTCACCATTCAAAATGTATCTTATTATAACTGTTACTTGATGTGGCAATTTTTTTCATCATTCTGAAACCCATGAATAGACTTGAAATGTATGAGTCTGTGAATTTACTAATTAACACCAGCAAAATGTCACCTAACACACTGACAGTTCATATTTAGGATGATAACTTTGGCTAGGGTCACGTCGCATAAAAATGACCTTGTTTCTCAGGCTATTTGCTAGGATAGATGTATCAACACACACAGCACATATGGATATAAAAATATAAAATGTTTAACGTTATTAAAGTTAAATTTAACCTTCAAACTTTACCCACGTACCTGTTGCTCCGTACCTTCTCTCTCCTTGTTCACTGTCCGCACTTTTTTTTATGCGTAATGACACATCTAGAGTCACACTTTGATTCACAAATCAATACTAAAGTCACATCACTTCTTTTGCAGCGCGTTTATGAGGCTTGTGCGGCACATTTTGCGGCTCTAGGAGAAAGGAAACAAACAGAGCTCCATGGCAACGGAACGCGCGTAAAATCCCGGAAAGAGAAAGACGCACGAGCTGGAGCAGAGACGCTTCACTTAATATATAGGACCTACTCAAATAAGAGCAGCCTACTTGAAAATAACATTAGTAATAATAATTTAGGGTGTTTATTCAAATAGATCGAAAGATTACACCTGGGTTATTATCAGTGTTTCCAAAAGTATGGCCCCGTGCGCCCTGTAGAACCTCAAAAGAACTGCTGTAGAAATACCATATGTGACTATTGTTCACAACATCATGGATTTTCTCTAATATATAACAGGCCTGCTATTGCCTCCAAATTGTCTAACCATGCAACACAACACATCCATGGGTTAAGCCTAGAATTACCCCTTCTTTCCCCTTGAGAGACACAGCATAGAGCAATTTACATGACTTCCAAGGACTACTTTTTGTTTGTTTGAATGACTTTTAGCCTTTATTAAAGACATCAACCCTCTCCACTGTGAATAAAGGACTGGCAGAAGTTTTTAAAAGTTATTACAGGTCTGCAGAAATGTTTATGTACAGCAGGTGGCAGTGGTGCGCACCAAAAGAGAGTCATGTGTTGGAGTTGCTGCGTACAGCCTGCATTTCCAATAGACTAACAAAAAGAAAGATTATATGGGTCAGTTATAGAAAAGTAGTATTTGATCTGGTTGAACATTTTAATATTAATAGTAAGGCTTAAGTTACTGCAGTTCACTTTAGTCTGGGTTTGATGCTATTAGTGTTATTATTTGTATAGTAAACTCAAAAAAGATGCTTGGCAATATTGTCCATGCAGAAAGATAATTTTAATGCCATGCTGTGGAACCCTTAATGTGGTAAACCCCTTATATAATGCAGCTTTAAGTAAAGAGCAGAAGTTAAAGTGATGTTCAGGAATTACTGTCTTAATTTCTAGCAGGTAAGATGTAAATAATAAGCACAAAGTCACTCTCCACTTGTGTGAAACTCTGTATTTCAGACACATGTGGAAAAAAAACATACAAAACACTGGCGGTACCTGTAATTGGTGAGAAAGTGGTAACACAAATATCTATAAAATATTTACATTCTTATCTTTCAAAGTTATATCTTGCATAGAAACTTACAAAATTACATCCCAGCTCATTATGTAGCTGTTTCTTGCTTATAAATATACATTAAAACTGTCATATTCATTCATGTAAAAATAGAGAAAGTACTGGTGGTGACTCATAATAATAAAGCATATATTTCTTTCCATTTCGGAGTATCTACAACATAATAATTCTTAATATCTTCTTCATAACAGGGGTGGGATTTGCGGAGCAGAAACACGGCTATACGTTTAGCTTCGGTATTTGTTTAGTTTTAATCAAAATTACACAGTACAAGGCAGAAGCTGAGTGACTTTATCTTCCTGGTTTTACATCGCCCCATATTAGGAGACACTGACAATCCACTTTTCCCTCTGGCCAGAAATTCCCTCCTGCTAAGATTCTTCAAACTGACAAAAATGGATTGTTGTTTTGCTCTTGTATAACTTTGGGATGTAATGAGAATTCATATAATATCATGACATTATAGTTATTTTCTGTAAGTAAGCACAGGAGGGGGCACTGTTCAAGGTCATCTTACATTAAATGGAGATAGCCCATGTTTTTGAATAAGAAGCGGTGCATTATCAAGTCCTTTGCTAATGTAATGCAACTATAATCGTAGCATTGATCAACTACTTGTTTTGTTATTGCTATCACTTCTCATTTGTCTTCTACAGCTGTATACAAAATCTACATAAACCTCCTATCATGCATTAAAGTTTTCTCCCACTGTATTTCTGAAAATAGCCTAAAGTCTCTTTGTTTTGCCCTTGTATGATTTATAATGTTGTGGTTTGTGACGGTGCAGGGAGTGACTTCATTTGTGCACATAAGAATGGTGGTTTGGCCCTGTGTCCCTCCCCCGGACTGTTGAATCACATTGCATTTTTCCAAGACAATTGGCATTGACCGTTATGTTTCTGGGAATTGAATTGTGGTCAAAGTGAAACAAGAAGTGAACTCAGGAAACGGGTGAATGAGACAGACTGTGGGGGGACTCAGCTCAAAAGACAAGAAACAATCCACAGTTTTATCACCTCCACCGGCCTTTCATCCCTCATCTGGAACAACTTTTATAGAACTGTTCTGTAGGACTTTTATATAACACTGAAGTGGCTTTTTAGAAAATAAAAAAGAAATAAAAGTGCCTTCAGTAACAGCGTAAAGCACAGGACAACCAGAGACAGCACAGAGACTTTTTGGAAATGCACTTGCCTGTAGTGGTGGCAGATGATCAATTGTAGAGTATATCCTGACACACACTGAAGAAACGAACTAAAACAAACTATTAACTCACCTCACCCAATCAAAGTAGTATAGGGTACATACATATATACATAGTATGTGCCAATAAATGCAACAATCTCATTATATTATCATTGAAATGTGACAATGACAACAACAAACATGAGTCAAGAACAATCCCATATTGGCCTAATACACACTCTAAACTTCAGCTGGTGTGGCAAAATGCAGCATATGAATCAAACAGCTGTATATAAGCATGTTGTCTTTTCCTCAGTCCTATTGTTGCCCTTTTGTTTATTAAAATGTATGCACTCTGCTTTGCACTGCAAAAATGAGCTTAGAGCTTATGTAAAAAAAAAAGAGGAGTCAAAACCTTTCAGTTTAACTCTTTGAGTAAAATGCCATATTGTGCTGCCTTTGAGCACAAAATACAGTACAATATAATAAGTCTCTTGTTCCATTCAGTCTTCACTCATTCTTCATTTGCTCAGTCTTAGACATGTAGAGTCTGTGGCTCTGAGAGTCTTTTGTCTCTGTTTCAGTTTTAATCCCTCCTCATGTCGTCTCCTCATCTTGTCTCCTCATTTACAACATGATACTGATATTTAACTATTTTGATGACTCTATTTCTTCTGCTGGTTGGCTGCATGCCTGTAACAAATAGAATCACGGCCCCTCACAGCGTCCCCTCACAATGCCCTCTCACTGTGTCTCATACAGTAACATCCCACTGAAGACAGTGAAAGGTTCAGAGGAGTATCCCAGTCGTCCTGTCACCAGGTCGATGCACACTGTGTCCCCTGCCTGCAGATCCAGGATGATGTTGAACACAGCCACAGCTCCAGGAATGTGCTTGGCCTCTGCCATGGGCTTTTCTAGACCCTCAGGCTGGTACCCGGCCGAATCCACCCGCGCCACGCCCCTGTTGGATTTGGACAGGACCGCCTCAATCTTCATGTTCTTGTGACCGGTGAGAATGCCACTGAAGAAGTACTTTCCTCGAACTGGAGCTGTGAAGTAACCTGCAAAGATGACAAAGAGTTAGGCTTTTATTGTGATTATATCCACACTTGTTGAGTAATGATGTATTCTTAATCCCTTAGTTTCTTTGGTCTCTAAAGTTTCCAAGGTCAAGGTACCCTTTATTGTCCTTATAAGAAAATGCATCTTCTGCATTTGACCCATTTTTCAGTGTTGGTGGGGCAACCTGTCAGGAGCAGTGGACACCACAGTGCAGTGATCAGGGACCAGTCTCCAGATCTTGTGCTAGACTTGGTCAGAACTACCTGAAGGATAACTGAAGGATTTTAACTATGGTGCACACTGCACAGAAAGGCCCTGAACCTTCTTGCCACGAGGAGTGAGTGCTTCTCCAAAAAGGACAATCTTTGTATATTTTTTTATTCAAGCGGCAGTGGGAATTTCCCATTTTGTTTTGAGAAATCTAACAGATGTCTGCCATCACTCAACAAAATATGGGGAAAAGTTAAACTGGTCTTAATGTTTTTAAAGTTTAAGACCTTTACTTATGACAGCCCTTTAGCTCCAAAAATAACCTTGTATCAGATTGATTTCACCATCCCAGACCACGTTATTGGCTCTCATGATTCAAGCTGCTGGTGGCCGATGGTTGTTGAGGTTAAAGCCATGAAATAAGACAAGGGTCATTAGTTGTTTTGTTTCTCACCACTCAGCTTTCTCTAATCGGTCCTGGAACACAATATTTCTTTGCTGAGGGTTTTAGGACATTTTCTTTTCCTAAGATGAAAAGGCTGAGAACAAGAGTGAGTCAAAAGGAGCAGTTAAAAGCTCAGGTTGTGAAAAATGAAAATGACAAAAGAGAGCAACAATAACTGTTTTAAAAGCAGTTGAAGAGACACAGGCTGATTAATGGTAGAAAAGTACACAAGAAATATTCCAACTTCAAAATAAGTATTCAGATTTACTAATCTATGATCCATATAAAAAAATGTACACAGACTCTAGTGGTGGAATGAGAGGGCTGGGTCTGCCAGTGTAATAATGGATGGTAGCTTTAAGTGTACTAGGCCAGCTCTTTATGTGTTTTATTATAATGTTATATGTGATTTGTGTCTCACCTGTTCTGGGGTTATAAACATTATTCTCATTGACAAAGACTTCATTGAAGGGGATAGTTCCAAATCCTCTCATTGGTTGAGTGAGAGCAGCAGAGAAGGAGAGGCGGGGCACGTGGGCGTCAGTGCCTGGAAGACCTACACAAGGACAAACACATTATAAATAATAATATACTGAAACTCTATTAATTTACAACTTCATCTATTACAAAGACACATACCTTGTTCCCCTCTGAGTCCTGGTAAACAGAACAAAGGAAAGACACTGTGAGTAAGCTATCCATTACTGTAAGTACACAATACCTGTATTTCTGTCTGTATTTTTACATAAATGAAGATACCTGGAGGTCCAATTGGCCCCTGTTTGCCCTCTCGTCCTTGGGGTCCCACTCGGCCTTGGGGTCCGGCCACACCCTGTGGTCCACGGTCTCCCTTCTCTCCTCTAGGACCTGTCAAACCTGGAGGACCTGCAGAAGATAAACAACCAAACATTTGCATAATTCTTGACCTACAGGTTGATGCAACTGTGATGCTAAACTGGTCTTCTTGATTTGGAGTTGAGGCATATAAAGTAATACAATATCTATCTCAGACTACATACTAACTTTTATAATTAAGCTCCCTTCCTTAAATGAAAATATGATATCTCTGACCTCTAGGTATGGGGCAAGGTCTAGTGCCACAAGATCTCAGTAGATGAAATTACAACAATTGACTTGAACAAAAAAGGGTTAACACTGGCTAGTTAAACTTCTTGAAAAGCTATAGTTAAAAAAACAAAACTGTGCTATACAGATCAGTGCTATTGATCTAGAACCCTCTCCCTTTAGACTTACCAGTAAAGTCTTGTGCTACAAAGTTGTGGAACTCCGTGGCCAGGTCGAGCAGCGAATTGTTGAGCTTGTTTATGTTCGATCGGACCTTCTCCAGCTGAACGTCCCGGATGTCGTGGATCACCTCCCCATGCCCAATCACTGTGGCGTTTAACCCATTCACATAGCTCCAGAGCCCGGTCACATGACGATTCAGACCCTCCTTGATCCTCTCCAAAGTGTCCGAAAAGGAGTCGAACCGCCCACACACGCCCTCCAGTTTGGACAGTCTGCGGTCCAAGCCATCACTAGAGCGCCGGCACTCTCCCACCTCTGTCAGGTAATTGCGGTTCAGGATTTCGATCTCTTTTCCCAAGGTCCCAAACCGGATTTTGGAATCGTCAATGTGAAAAGTCAGGTCTTTATCCAACTGATCCACCTTTTGGGAAGGAAAAAAATAATAATATGCAACATTTTGAGGACTTTCCATTGAATTTGATTTGGTTAAATTGTTAATCGCTATGGTAACAGTAAAATACTAAAGAATAGATTCAATTGGTTGTAGTAGCACTATTCCGTGTCCACTTCAATAAATTTTTTGGCAGCACTATTCCCTCAGGTTGCTGGTTCTATCAACACTATTCTACTATAAATATACTCTCCAGCTGTGCCTATGGTTTATTTTTGTACAAGATGTTACACACACAAAAATACGGGTGCATATTATCAAAGCCTTACTGGTCAAAAATGGTCAAATATTTGCCATATATTTTCATTACTGTCATAACATTGTGTGAAACAGCTGCGGTCAAGATTATCAGGGAGTTTGTTTGATTGACAATGTGCTTTCACCACATGGGAAATTACTGTTTCTGTGGGCACTACATTAACGATTAGACCAATTAACAGTTATTATGCAGGTGGTAACAGGATACACACTGCTATCATTTTGACCACATGAAAAAAGTGGTTGGAAAAAGTGTTTTGAATTGTAATTGTGAGCATTTGTGAATTGGTAGATTATATAGAAATTACTTTGACTAAATAAAACAATGTAGGTTCTGGATTTCTGGTAGAGCAGGGGTGTCCAAAGTGATCATAATCAGTACTTTTTATAGCAAATGTGAGTAATCCTATCGATATAACCTAAATAACATCACATTTCATTGTCATACCGACTTAATATTAATATTTCAAGACTTATTTAAAATTTGAAGTCAAAACTATGTTAAATGCACCCATCTGAATTATCCACTGTATTGACCACTGGTTTGTGGCCCTCTGTGTCAAATATTTTTCAAAATATTGCCCTTGGTAAAGAAAATTGTGCACCCCTGAGGTAGAGAGTCCACCATCCATGGAGATGTCTTTTTTTTTTTTTTTATGAAATGTCCCACAGTATGGCATTAAAATTTATTATTTTAGTGTTTATTATTAAAATAATTAAATTAAAGTGTTTTTATTGCTTAAGAATACCTTGAATACGTGCATTAGTACTGTGAGCGAGGCCGCCTTTCCACAGATATGACCTTTAACTTGATCTGGTGGCATGACCTGCCTGTCTCCATGGAGATGTATAAGTTTAATTCCATGACAGACAAAGCATATCTATGGAGACAAGCACGTGGCGGACCCTCCACTAGAAATGCTACAGAATACAAACAGAATAATGTACTAGTCTCACCTCTGTCAGTATGTTGCGGTTGCTGTTGCTCAGATCGGTCAGTGTGTTGCCGTGACCCTTCACCGTTCTACCCAGACCCTTCAGTGTATCATTTAAAGAGATGAATGTGTTTCTGACCCTGTCCAATTCTCCCTGTATGGACTTCAGATCTCCTCCCAGTTTCCCGTTATGAGCATTGTGTCCATCCAGTTGGTTTTTCAGATCATTGATGTTGACTTTACACTGTCCAGTACACTCCTCCACCTCCTCTCTCAGACGGCCTACTTCCTCTTGGAGATTGGAACACACTTGGGAGCATGTGGATTGGTCATTGTCCACTTTGCGTCTCAAATCGGTCAGTTCTGTTTGACATTTATTCAGACTTGTCAATGTGGTGTTGCTAAATTTTCTCAAATCATCTTCTACTCGACTACAAACCGAGCAGTCTTCAAGGTCTCGTCCTAAGGTTTCAACTTCTGTCACTATCTGATTGAAGCGTTCACCATTGTCCCCTGTAATACCTTTAATTTTCTTCACGTCATTCGTTAAAACTATCACTTTGTCAACGAGAGAATCTCCGGAAATCGATAAATCGTTTAATCTCGTGTTGAATTTTTTTATTTCATCCTGGTTGGAGATGACTTTCCATTCTAAAGTCTTAACTGTATCTTCAGCTTTGTGTGTGTCCTTTGTCTTCTTTGCACAAGTCTCATTGCACAATTTGGAGGTTTCTTTCAGCTTTTTGTCCAAGAATGATGTGATATTTTCGAGATGGTTCAAACGCCTACTGTGGTCCCTAACTGTATCTCCAAGAACTGCAACGTCTAGCTCAACCTTTCCAATTTTGAAGCTATTATCGTCCAAGCGTCCAAGCACTAAGTTACGCAGTTGGGTCACATCTCTTTGTACAGTGTCTTTTAAGTTGTTGCCAGTGTTTGTAAATCTTTGCTCCGTTTTCCTCATTGTATTGTTCAACTTTTTCTCCAACTCCCTCAATCTACCGTTCAGCTTGTCTTCAGTAAGTCTTCCCTTCCCGCCACCGCCTGTACCCGCCAGCTCCTTGTCCAGGCGCCCTTTGATGATGTCACACTTGTTGGACGTGGAGGTGACCCGCGCTTCGGTGTCGGTGAGTCTCTTCTCCAGCTCGATGAGGGAGTCGCAGCAGGTTTTAGAGCGCTCGGATTCGGCACGGGTGATGTCGAGGCTCGTCCGAACGTGTTGGTCCAAAGAGCTGACCAGTTTCTCCAAAGCCCGAATACGCTCGCGGTCCTCCTGCTGCTGCCGCCTCAGGTCTTCCACTCCAGCCTGGGTATAGAGGAAAAAAATAATGTAATAATTTGTGCTTATGTCTTAGGGCCCATATTACGCTATTTTCTGGTCTGGTATGTTACAATGTTGTTTTCTTAATCACAAACATACCTGGAGTTGTGTTTTTTCATTGTTTCATGTTTCATTCCTTTCATGTTTAGTTCTTCTCTCAAACTGAAAACACTTTATTCCACTTTGTGATGTCATGTGGTAATACAGGAAGTACTCTGTTTTTAAACCCCATACACCTTTAATGTCCATTGCTAAATTACTGATCTTAATCATTTGACAGTTTTAGCTTTATTTCAAATGGCAAAGTAGCTTTTTTTTTTTTTTTTTTTTCACAAATCAGGTAATAATTTCATTGATGCATTCACAAAACCACACTAACTATAACAAATTCTAATAATATTTTCTAAACCTTTAACATCTTTCTGACTATATTTGCCTATGGGGTAAGAATCTTGGCAATATATTTTCTTTTTTCAAGCTAAATTGTCTTGTAGCCAGTCAGAAATGTCAAAAATGATTCATCACAAAACCAAATAAATCTGACCTGGTCCAACCACCTTAAATTAAGATTAATATTGAGAATTCAAGTCTTTTCAACCGAGGCTTTGATATTCAGTTATGCAGAGAACAAGAATGTCAAAAATGAAGTAATTATTAACTGAGGAACTAGAAAAAACAGTGGTATATTACGGTGTACCTGGCAGGCGGAGCAGGACAGAGTGACCCTCCTCTCGAGCTCTGTGAGGATCTGCTCCTTCATAGTGTTCAGTTGAGTCCCTGTGACTCCGCCCCCTCGGCTTCCGCCCTCCAACTCGTTCCCTCCATTCACCAGGTGGTTGTTTATGTTCAGCAGCGTCTGGTCGTGAACCTGTAAAAAGACACACGTTTGAACTATGTATTCCACTAGTTCCACTCTGCGAGCTGGACAACTTTTATTTGTTTCTTATACCACAAATGAAACTATAATACTTTAAAAGATATATTGTAGTAACCCTGAATAATTTACAATGTAGGAGCACTATGTAACTTTTTTGGTGACATGCTTTTCTCCACAGATATATTATTTATTTGCCTGGAATGTTCTACAGTATGGCATTAAACTTATCAAGCATTTATTTCATTACATGTGTTTTACTGAATATTATTTGCTCACACACACACACACACACACACACACACACTGTAAACCGTACTTCCGTCCTGTTGTAGAGGTGGTCCAGTTTGTTTTGAATGTTGTTGATGGTCTCTTTCATGTGAGGCTGTGCCGAGTCAGACGGGATTAAGTTCCCAGTCAAACCAGGCCTGGCAGGAATAAATGAGACAAAAAGATATGTGAAATACTGTCAGAAAAAAAACATAGGCTACGTGTTGTGATGACAAATAAAGGAACTACGGACAAACATACAAAAAATGTGCTTCTAAGATGGTGGATGTACTGGAACATTATCCTTTAATCTAATACCACATATTTAATCTGTGTGTTTAAAGGTCCTTTATTATGCAAATCTGACTCTTGTGAGCTTTAAGCCATGTTATAATGTTGTTACTTCCTCAAAAACATACCTGGAGTTGTGTTTTGTTTCATTCACACATGTTAGAGTAATCCTTTATTATTAGTCTGTCTACATCGCCAAAGCTCAAAATGCTCTGTTCCTCCTTATAATGTCATGAAGTGGTAGTTTTAAAGCTGCCTTTTACCTTTGTAAAAGGTAAAAGGCAAAATGATTGTAATGGAGCTAACAAAAAAAAACCCCAAAAAAAAAAAAACGCAGTGGCACAGTGGAGCTCTTCCTGTATTACCACATGACATCACAAGGTGGTTGAGAGAAGCCTGAATATGCAGGGTTTGTGTGTTATCCATGTATGAATGTAACAAAACACAACTCCAGGTCTGTTTGTGATGAGGAAACAACATTATAACATAGATCAGAAAACAGCGTAACATGGGCCCTTTAAAGACAAGACAAGACAAGACAATAACACACTGAGGCTATTGGAGACTTGTTTCTAAAGGCGAGCTTGTCCAGTCAGATCTATTCAGTTTATTAGCAAAGTGAGACATAGACAGTGACATGAAATTCTATTCTAATTTTATTGCAAGAAATGTTGCATGTTGTGAATGACTACTTTATAGAAGGTAACTAATTGCTTTAAAGGTTAATTATGACTGGACAAGCTTTGCCAGAGCTTATTACCCAATAAGCCTACACAGCAGCCAACATTCTTGAACAGAACTGAAGTCTGCCATTAGAATGAGAGCTGTTTAACATTTATGAGATGACGGTAAACTAGAGTCTATGAAGTGTTTGAAACAACATTTTCAATAATACTCACTCAGACGACCGAGTTCTTATTCGACACCTATAGTGATTGATACGATGATGAATGTTTAGTCTATTTCTATTAAACATAATTTACATATTTTTGGTCAACAAATTTACTACCTGTTTGCATTTTGTTATTTAAAAAGAGATATTAAGTCATTCAGACCAAAACTACATGTGAAAAGTAGTATTTTTTTTACAAATACACTGTAACCCCATGTATCAATAATATTGGTAATACTTTTAGTGTTGAAGAGTTGAGCATCTATAACTTTAACTGAACCTTAACTGAACTTAAAAAATAAACATCCACACTGTTCTTTATGTTGAGTAGACAAAGTATCGAGGTATGTCCGATGCTGTCAAAGATATTAACTCTGGAACAAACCACTGGTCTCTTCTCACATGGGAGACAGTGTGGGGACTACATATCACATTTACTAACATATCTATAGGCCATCTTGTAAATTCATCTAAATGAATGGAAACTTTATACACGGCTGCCTATCTGCAAGGCTGTTTACATGTGAAATTCTCATTAGGCTCTCATGAGTTTATATCTTTCTATGACAAATACACACTGCTAAGCTCTATCTACACTGGCAAATAACAAGCATGTGTACAGAAAACTCCACAAACTGATGCATTTTGAGAATCCTTAATAATAATAATAATAATGCAGTAACTATAGAAAGCACTAATGTAATGTATTTGTTCACTAAAATGTATTGTATTTGAATTGCCCGTACAGTTTTTGGTTGATGCCGTTGATGGTGGTCTGCATGTTGTGTAGGTCTTTGGTCAGGCCTCGAATGGTGTCCTCCAGTGCCCGGATTTTCTCATTGTCCCCTGCAAGACAAAAAATAAATACATTAAATAAAATTAACCCAAGGTGGTAAGACTTGTATTTTGCTGTCAGACAATCTCAGCCATAGACTCTCATACACAAAAATGCTTTCTCTAAAGTTCTTATATTTTTCTATCTGCTCCTCCTCCTATATCCATCACAGCAGAAGAATTACTAGCCTCTTCGTCCTCTCCATCTCCTCCTTACCGCCACTGCTTATCCATGGGTTTCAGAATAATGAAACATTGTGAAACACAGGACTGTTGCCATAGCAATCACCAATCTTTTGAATGGGAAAAGTCCTGGGAAAACCCATGAACACGCTGCGGCTCCATTAAGCTCTTGAAGTCAAACTATTCAGAGCGGAGCAAAATGTAATTCTTCACTATACTGTTGGTTGCATCCAGCTCATTTGCCATTTGCCCCAGTCTCTGAATAGGATGGGTATTGGAGTACGGGTGAGTATTTTGTGTAATGATTAAACTACGCTGACTTCATAAAGCGGTCTCAAAGTCAGTGGGCTGTGACCCTTCTCCTGTGTCCCTCTAATGAGTAGAGCAGAGCACCAGGGTTACATAACTTCATATGGACATTAGTTGCTACGCTTAAAGGAAAACAGCAGTTGCAATGCAGAACAGATATTAAACAGCATTTTGTCATTCTGTATAGTGCATTTTAGGTTTGGAGAAAGCATTCATATCTTGGCAGTTAATTTGTTGTCAGGATTAATATCGTCTAAATGTATATTTTTGTCTAACCCTAACCCTACCCTAACCCAACCCTAAGTTTAGCTATTGTATACCTAAGTGTACATATCTTCATCATAGGTGTATAGATTTTACACAGACTTCTTGCTTTGAAAATAGAAAGTGATTATCCTGTACAGTTTGGTAACAAAAATGTGATTAAAGATTTCTTTATTCTCATTTGGCACCTACAAATGTTGCATGAATAGTCCTCTGTGTAATCCTAACCCTATAGGATATTGCACCTATATTTTGACATTATGAATATTAGTCAGTACCTGCTCCACCGCTTTGCCCCCCTCCTCTTCCCCCTCCTCCTCCTCCTCCTCCCTCCACCTCCTCCTCCTCCTCCTCCTCCTCCAGGATTGTAGCCCGTATGGGTGACTCTGGGCCGTCCCGTGTGCGTCGTCGTGGAGACCCTCGGCCCCTCGTGGCAGTCTTCTCCGGAGTAACCATGGCAACACTTCCACTCCATCTCTGTCACCATCTTGTAGGCCACCTTATACCGCGGCCTTCTGTATGTGCGGTATCTGTGACAACAAAGGAAATTAGATCTGTAAATGTAGGGACATAAATAACACTAACATTTAATCGTAGAGAAATGTATAATATAACCAGGCTGAGGTATTACATTTCCCACAGTAAGAAGTGAGGGAGGAGCCTTTAATAACTCCATGCACTCAAAGGACAACAATCATGTTTTTAGTTAGGGGTGCAGCGGTTACAATATTGGCATCAGATTTCTGCACCGATACTGAGATCGAGTATCAGTTTCATGATATCAGTTAGGCTGATACCCTGGTTTGGCCTTTAATTAGATGTAACAAGACTATACTGGCTGATTTTGGCCTATAATGTAGAACTGTGTTATAAGGAAATAAGTGTCATTTTCCGTCCCTACACTGGTATCGGTAAATATCTGGTATTGGCAGATACTTAAAGTCATAGTATCAATATCAGTATTGGAACTGAAAAAGCTGGATCAGTGCAACCCTATTTTGTATTTAGTGTTGAATTATGGCTCCAATTTCTGACCATGAACTAGGGCCTTGCAAGACCTCACTTGGACAGTAAGGTTTTGACATTTGGCATGAAAAAAATATTGTGATGTCATGTAAAAACAACTATTGTATGTATATTTCACTGCATGCAGACTTTTCTCACTATTTGCACTTTATTCCTAGATACTATAGCAAGTGATTCTCTACTGTGTTATTAATAAAGGTCTAATATGACAGTGAGTTTATATATCAGAGATAAATGCAGGATGGGGTCATTCTGGAAGAGTTATGTTTTTCTAATAAATGGAACCAACTGCACGACAAGGACCTACGTATTCAAACCCACAGCCTCTTTTCTGCTAGCCAACAGCACAAACCATTCTGCCATTGGACATCATTGCGAGGGCAAAGTATATGAGCAGAAATCCCACAGTGAGAGGCCTATAGTATATTTTAATGTGAAATGACTCATAAGATGTTGGAAAATTCCTCTAAATCATGTGCTGCTGATGGATTGGATTAAAGGCGCTTTGTAAACTTAAAATGTTATTTGAGTTCTTTTTTTTTCCAGAAGCATTTGGCTTGTACTAAATCTTTGTAAAGTCCCACGGCTATGTTTAATCTGGCAACTTTCTGGCAACTTTATTTGTAGTTATAACACACACAGATTCGAATTCACTGCAATGAAAATAAGTGAGTTTTTGCAGACAGTTAACAAGTACATTGGATTAAGTTTGTTCTTCAGTTTGCCAACCCACAAGTATTTATACAGGTAAAGTCGTCTGCATTTCAGAGCCATAGAAAAGACTGGAATCCTTCAGCTCTTTGGTCTGGGGGCGTGAGAATATGGGGTCTTACGTGGTCTCATACAAACAGGAGGCGCAGAGGAGGAGGGTAAAGGAAGAAGGCTAATGAATAAAATATCCCTTTAAGACTAGTTTATAAACTTACATTACCACTTAAAGGTGCACTACGTAACTTTTCAAGAGGAGGCCAGTCACCTGCATGTCAGATCTGACCTGTAACCTCGCCTGCTGCCGTCCACGTAATAGACAGGTTTACAGAAATGCCATACTGTGGAACATTTAAGGCAAAGCACAACATCTCTAGGAAGACAAGCAGGTGATGGTTTTTCCACCAGAAAAGTTACATAGTGCAGCTTTAGGGTACTTTTGAAGTTCTTGAAAGTTATGTCTAAGGTTTTTATACTTTAAAATGCATTCATTTCTTGAGTTATTTTAGTTATTTTATCTGATTACAGTGAGTCAGATGTTAGATCAAGTCATTATAGTGAGTTTTATACTTAAGTAATCTTTTTAAAATTATTTTTCAGAAACATTAGTTAAGACGAATTGTTCAGCTCTTTCCACGTCTGAGAGGAAGAGCAATTATTCAACCTCATTCTTGAAATAGTCTGGGTTTAAAGTGAAGCTCCCAGAAGACAGGGATCACGACTTGTCAAACAGAAAGAGGAAATGTTGCCAATGCGTCTGAATTCATACAATGCTTTGTTCAGTATTATTTATCTGCACTTTCACACAGAATAAGAACATTTTATAAATACGCTATTCTCTCTCATACTTTGATTTTTCCACAATTTATAACGAGGGATTAGGCCCGCCTGAAGGGGAAAACAGACCCACTAAATGGTACACTTGTGTAAAGTTGGTAATGTGAGAATAAAACCATTTCCCTCTCAAAGAGATCCTTTTGAGGAATGATTAGCTTTGGTCTGGTCTGTTTTGGCTCTTGCCCTGGTCCCTGGTTCTCCTCTGTTCCAGACACTCTCCTCATCAGACGAGGTAAGTCCAAAAGACATGAAAGAGCTGAGTGGAGAGAAAGAGAGAACGAAAGGTAGAGGAGGCAGGGGAAATAAAGAGAGAGAGAGAGGGAGGGAGGTGAGAGAGAAAATACAGATAGAGAGAGAAGAACTGAGGAAAGAGAAAGATGGGGAGAGAGTGGAGGATTAGAGTAGAGAGAGAAGAACATGAACAGGAAGAAAGAGCGGAAGAGGAAAGAGAGAGAAGAAAGGAGAGGAAGTGGAAGCAAAAAATGAGATTAAGAGAGAGAGATGAGGACAGAAGAGAGAGTAGGATAGAGAGAAGAGAGTCCCAAAGATGAAAGAGAGAGAGAGAGAGAGAGAGAGAACTGAAGGTAGAGGAGGTAGGGGAAGCTAGGAGAGAGTGGAGGTAGAGAGAGTACAGAGAGAAGAAATGAAGAGGAAGAAAGAGAGGAAGAGAGAAAGAGAGAGAGAAGGAACTGAGGAAAGTGGAAGCAAAGAACGAGGATGAAGAGAGAGAGATAATGATAGAAGAAGAAAGAGAAGAGGATAGAGAGAGAAGAAAGGTGAGGAGAGACAAAGAGAGAGTGGTAGAGGACAGAAGATTGAAAAGAGAGATGAAAAATGAAGAGGCAGAGAAGACAGAAAGAGATAAAAGGAGAAAACACAAAGTACTAGAGCAAAGAGAGGGACAGAGAAAGGGGAATGAGAGGAGAGAGAAGAACATCAAGAGGAAGAAAGCGCGAAAGAGGAAAGAGAGAAAACAAAGGAGAGGAGGTAAAGAACGAGATGAAGAGAGAGAGGTGAGGGCAGAAGAAAGAGAGTAGGATAGAGAGAATGAGAGGTGGAGAGAGACAGACAGAGCGATAGAGGAAAAACTGAGAATTAAGAGGCAGAGAAGACAGAAAGAGATAAAAGGAGAGGACACAAAGTACTAAAGCAAAGAGAGGGAAGAGAGAGGAGGATGAGAGGAGAGATAGAAGACTTTGTAGAGAGCGGTACAGGAAGTCATGGCAGATTAGCGGAGATTACAGTGTGGGAATCAAAGGACGCATGTAAGTACAGGACTCACGCCACTCTGGGACACTGGCCCCACGTGCACCGCTGGTAATCAGGTTTGATGTACGTCTCCACGCCGTCCTCCATCACACAGCTCACAGTCCGCGTCACCACATATGCACACCAATTTCTGTCAACGCAAGAGAAATGTTATTAGTTCATGATATTTAAATACTATTATATTACTCAAATGTTAATTGTGAGTCCATTTACTACTCCAAACAAGTACAAGTATGCAGTTGTGATAATGTGACAATACTTTGCAAGGTAATTTTGACAGCAGATAAACATTTTCTGCCCACCAAATTCTACTTAAATTATGGCTCTTATAATAGAAATGATACTGGATCGGCCCTAAAATATCATATAGTTCTTTTGGTGGGTTTTAAAATGATATTTCTGTTAGTTTTATAAGATGTAAGATCACCTGGAAGATAGCATCAACACTGGTTAGCTTTGTGTGTGCCTCAGTCTCTAACCATCACCTCCAACAAGCAGACTGTGTGCTTTTACCATCAAGCTGTTCGGGAAATCTATTGGCAACATTGTTAAAATCTGGCAATCTTCTCTATTTTATATGATCAATGTTTTATACCCACAACTCACATACAAACACATTATCTGCACAGCCTCTTATAGACAAACACATGTAGCCTATAAAATAGCTTCTTCAATGTTTTGTTTTGAATACTGATGCGAATAAATTTGATCCGGGCTATATTTGCTGGGCTCCAACCCAATACAAAGACAGAGGAGACATTTAGACTGCTAATGAGGGTAAGGGGTTAGCCAAAAAACTTCCAACTATTTAACTATTTATCGTCCAAATTTCAAACAGAGCTACTGTAATCCTTTTGATATTACAATAAGTAATCTTAAAATAGCAGTCGTGCTCTTGGCGTCCTTAGCGTCCTTAAATGTCTACACTGGCTCCTCTGACTGCTCCGTCTGTCCTCATCTCCATGACCTCTCGTGACCTCTGCATTTCTGTCTTCTTCAGCAAAGACCATTGAAGACCTTTTAGCCTCTTCCTCAATCATCATTTTCATATTAACATCCCGAGCTCCTATTATGGTCAATTACTGTCACTCCAGCATTCATACGTGTTTTATGGACAGACGAGTTACTTTATGTCATTCAACTGGAGATGTTGCAATATATAGGCAGTACTGCAAGGCCCACAATGTTAGCATGGACTTTCACAATATTTTGAATGGGTAACTCCTAAGACAATGCATTGTTTTGTAGCAGAGGGATGATGTTGAAAAGAGAGGGAATTATAGAGGAAAGTAGTTTGTCACTACTCCATCCATCCATCCATCCATTTTCTTTCGCTTATCCGGGGCAAGGTTGCAGGGGCAGCAGTCTAAACCGGGACTCCCAGACTTCCCTCACGCCAGACGCTTCCTCCAGCTCCTCCGGTGGGACCCCAAGGCGTTTCCAGGCCAGCCGAGAGACATACTGCCTCCATTTTTTAAAAACATAAAATACATTTCTTATATATCGCCATGTGGCCTTATACGTACCAGCAGCACTCTAGTAAAACTGTATTTAGGAAAAGTTAAATTCTCTCCTGTTTTATTTATTTATATGTTCAGTATTGATTCTTAGAGCTAACAGTGAGGAGCCTATTATTCTGCACATACATTTATTTTTACAACCCACACATAAACCATGAGCCTTTGCCAGTGCAGCCATCTTTCCTTTATAATATGAAAATCCCTTCCAGTTATTGCAAATCAGTGTAGCATTGTAATGATACAGATACAGAAGCTAATATGATGATACCACGGTGAGATATAAATAGCTGTTGAGTTTTATCTTCAAACTAGTCTAAGGCAATGTGAATATTTAACAGGCTGAGTCCCCCCTTGTGTCCCCCTCTCTGACACAGTTCTCCTGGGGTTCTGTGGAAGAGCTTGATTCACACTGACACAGGCTTTTTATCACATTTACATCGCCCCCTCCTGACCCAAGATACTCCACTGCTACTGTGACACAGGACTGGACTGGATACTAGTTGTTTGATGATGGTCGTTGGTGCAGATTGGCAGCCTTACTTCTGTCAGTATACCCCAAGGCGGCTATAGCTACAGATGATGCTTACCCTGAATACGGAGTGAAGTAATAGGCTGATAGAGTTGTCAGATGTCTCGTTACACACAGATATGAATCGATAATAATAATTGGTATTGAAACTAGACATGAATTCAATGTACAGCCTGGTATGGTAACAAGAATGAGCCATTACACCAGGATTACACAAGAAGAGGTATTTCAATCAAAAGAATCTCCAGGTTTGCATCAGTAAGAGAATGTATGTTGAGGGATAACTAGTGTAATTTCATTTTAATCAACGTTTTATCCATGTTTGATGGTGATGTTTTGATGAAGAATTCAGATACAATATTATCCACCCATTTTCTTCCGCTTATCCGGGGCATCGAGAGGGCAGCAGTCTAAGCAGTGACTCCCAGACTTTGCTCACCCCAGACTCATCCTCCAACTCCTCCAGTGGGACCCCAAGGTGTTCCCAGGCCAGCCGAGAGACATAGCCCCTCCAGCGTGTCCTAGGTCTTCCATAGTCATATATAGTCATATTGGCTGCACAAAGTTGATGACCTTGTAGCTAGACTGAGCCAAGATCCTGCTTTAATACCTACACCACAATTACTAGGCTTGCTGACCTTGTATGTATTCTATTGATATGTTGATAATGTTTTTGGCCATATGAACAAATCTGTGTAAGTATTAAATCTACAAAAGATCAAATATTGCAGTTTATTTTCTCAGTGGGCCTTTAGTATATTTAGCAGAGTTCAAAATGGGGTGTTAACATGGTGAACTTGTACAGTGAGTGTTATATAAATCACATGTTGTGGCCAGGGCAAATCTTGATAAGCTGCGTGTGTGAACATAAATTCCTCCTTCACTTGGATTACATCCTGCTGCTCAAGTCTCCAGGGCCTCAGCTAAGAAAACAACCAGACCTGACTATACCAAAGGAGTGAAGGAGAAGTAAGGCTACTATCGCCGCTATTTTGTCCAAATAACCATCCGTCAAACCTACCAAGTGATCCTTTATATTTAGGGAGGTAGTCATTCCAACTAAGACCCAAACTGGAATTGTGTAGTGTCTTTGTGTCTTTTGGCAGGACGTTCCAACACATTTCTAGGATGATTGTTGGAGATAGTTTGCAGAAAGCATTTGAATAGAATGGATACCTCATTACTCTAAGTGGGCATCCCCAATAATGAACAACTTGGGTTTCAGAATGATGAAAAATTAGGACAGTTGCCATAGTGATTAACAAACTCTCTTTTTTAACACTTTCTGTTTTTGTTTGTTTTGTTTGCTTTGTATATGCTCAACAAAAGGGGGCTCAGTGACAATAGGTGGGAAGTGTGGGGTTTAAAAGGGGGAAAATGTAATCAAACTGCAACTTGTAAAGCTGCAAATAAAGTTACTAATACTTGGGAAAAAAAAATTATCAGAAAATATTATATTTTTGGCACAGTGGATGAGCCTCTTGCCTCACGGGATGGATTTTCTTTTCTTTTTTTTCTTTTTTTTGCAAGAAGGTGGGCTTTTTGTACAGATTCATCATGACTATATATCTATTTTTTCTATCTTTCACCCACCAGACACTTAATCTCTCCAAAACATCAGCTTGAGAAATGAATGAACAACGAAAGAATGTAGGCTAGATAATGCACCGTTTGTAGATTCACACTCCCAAAAGACAATCTTCTAAATAAATTAGTTTGCAACAAATTGTTATTTAAATGTGTCTGCAGAATTTGTGTATCACAGTGCAGGTGTTCCCCATTACAAAGAGGTCAGGCCCACCTACAGAGTCATTAGCTGGCGCAGGGTTTTACAAACATCTGAGTTTCCATAAATAACTGAGTGGACAGGGAGGAAGGAGAGACTTAATAGCATAAACTGGGATAGACTGGTTTGAAATTGTATTCATTTTCCATGCTGTTTTGTAACTGAGAAATGGAATACTCGGATAAACAGCTTGAGATATGAAGAAATCCCAACTGTAGCCACAAGAGGTCAGTAAACATCTCATCTATATATTAATTTATTATTTATTATAACTTTTAGTGTGGGTCATTGTCTGAATTAACTTTACAATGCATTTTTGGAAATAATTGTATTCTTTCCATGGAAAAAATTGGGACCGTTACCATAGTAATTCACAATTTAACTTCTCTTTTAATTTTAATTTTATGATGATTATTTGTGATTTATTTGTACGATTTCTGAACCTATCTTTTAAATAGTGAAAAGTCTTCAAAATATTGCATAAAACACCAAGCTGAAACCATGAATAAGCTTTATTTTTTATTATTTATTGCCAAACTAATAGATTCCTCTGATAACCCACATCTGTGTATTGGAACTACAGTCCTGGAATATTACATGGTTTTTGGTCAGTAATCACAAAGAAACAACATGAACTTTAATTTAATACTAGTTCATACACTGCAAGCAATCTTTTTGATACCATATCTGTGCAGAATCAGCATAACCCTGAATAATGAGTGTATTACTGATTTAAGATGAGTTCAAGAGCTCTGTGGGTTATTTCCATTCAAAACAGCCCAGCACAGCTAGACCTGATTATGCATGATTGTTGATTGTTGTTGCCAAATGAGACGTAATGCATTCTTGTGTGCAGTCAGTGGCTCTAATTCGGATGGCAGATGTACAGTAGACCTTGGCCAGACGCTTTTCATCATCTCTGCTTGATTTTGGAGTTTTCACAGTGGATTAAATAAATCGTGAATATTTGTGATTTGCTAAGCCTGCAGTCATTACCGGATTGGACAGAAGTGCATATCGTTTTTTGGTTCAAGGTCTCGTGTGCATTTCCATACGGACAACATTTAGGCGGTTAGTGATAATATGCTGAATATTATTATCCCATTATTTGCTTTTTTTTTTTTTTGGCTAACCATGTTGATTTGATCGTGAGTATTCCTGTGTGTATATATTTCCTTCCCTATGGTAAAGTGCCTCTAAAATTGTGGGACTTCAGTTAGAGGTGTTGGAGGGGAGGTGTTCTGGGCATGTCCCACCGGGAGGAGGACCCAGGGGAGACCCAGGGCCAGGAGCTGGAGTCACTTCTTGGATTGCTGCCCCCGTGACCCATCCCGGGATAAGCAGAAGAAAACGGACCAGATATAATCCTGCTATAAACTTGTTTCTGGTGTTTCAGTCTGGTGACTCTCATGAATGCAAATATTTTCTTCGTGGTCTTGTAGTCTGTCTATCTGTTCATGTCATGATGCTAATAGCCATGTTGCTTTCAATACACTTAGTTCCTTAATGTTTCCACCTGACCGCAAAAGACACATAATCCAACCATTCTGCACTTAGTCACTTGACCAGCGGCCCCAAATAATATGCTTTCCATTTAATTCAAGTTATAAAACATGAAATATACGTGGTCAAACCGTATTTGAAAAAGCCTGAATATAAAACGAAGAACCTTTAAGAAATCTTCCATAGCAAGCTTCCAAACGCAGCCGTCTCTGATGATATTGCCAGAGAATTGTGGTTTTATGACGTTTTTTAGTGCACTATAACTCATACTTTTTGATGCCATGTTGAATTGAAAGTTACCACACAAAACCCCACAGCACAATGGAAAGAAAAACATACAGATTGTTGTAATATCAAAACCAACTGCAAATGTGTGTTAGCCTGCATTACGTCCGGGCTGCAAACAAACAAACAAACTTACAAAAATTGTGCTTATATGAAACAAACAACATATGTAGGATTACCCAGCCATTGCAAAAAACACACGCCCTATACTAAAAGGCGAAAGAAACAGAAGAAAGCCAGCACAAAGATGGTGGATATGACAAAATGTCTCTAAGCAACATGAAACTCCAGCTTTCAAACACACGGCCTCTTGTTTACCAATGCGGTCGTTTTTAAATTAACTTTGACATCTTGCACTATGCCATGTGAACATTTGCTGGCATATTTCTGCTTTGTGGTTAGTTCTTTGCGTGTTGTAAGGGTTTAGGATTTATTAAAAACATACCATGATGATCAGGCTTGGATCAGCGGGGATAAAGAAACGTGTGAATGTTGACAGATGAAGTCGAACAGTTTCCTGGCCCATAGACTACTGTTGTTAGTGTATAGCTCAATGGGATTCTGTAAAGTCTATATTCTGCCTCCATAGCGTTTCAGTCCTGTCAGATCAAATGTAAAGTTGGCAGTGTTCACGCCAGTCTGATGCAAAACAGACTTGGATGGGTTTAAAATAAACTCTTCTTTATGACGTGATCTATAGTATGTTTACAATAGGCTACAAGTTGTCAGTCAGTGTAAACCGAGCTAGGACTGAATACATTACATCATTCTTGTATTGATGTACCCTTGATTGCAATGTTTGTGACAGAGTCTGTGTATTTTTTTTAATAGTAATTGTCCCGCCAGAGGAGCAAATGAACTAATGTAAGGAAAACTTTCGAGTAGTATTGTCCATCCATCAATTTTCTTCCGCTTATCCGGTGCCGGGTTGCGAGGGCAGCAGTCTAAGCAGGGACTCCCAGACTTCCCTTACCCCAGACACGTCCTCCAGCTCCTCCAGTGGGACCCCAAGGCGTTCCCAGGCCAGCCAAGAGACATAGTCCCTCCAGCGTGTCCTGGGTCTTCCCCAGGGTTTCCTCCCGGTGGGACATGCCCGGAACACTTCCCTAGGGAGGCTTCCAGGAGGCATCCTGAACAGATGCCACCAGCTGGCTGCTCTCGGCGTGTAGGAGCAGCGGCTCTACTCCGAGCTCCTCCCGTGTGACTGAGCTCCTCATGCTATCTCTAAGGGAGAGCCCAGCCACCCTGCGGAGGATGCCCATTTCGGTCGCTTGTGTAGTATTGTCACAAACTAAAGCATAGTCTCGATACTCAATACCGATTTCAATACTACCATGATAGTAACATGCTATTTTCTTAAACTAGTTTTGATAAATTCGAAAAAGGTTTGTCCTATTTTTAATAATCATATGAATGAATATCTAGTTTATAGTTTTAGTATTGATTACTATCAGATTTGCGATACCTATGACAACCCTACGTTCTAGTCCATGTAGGAAGACTGGCCCTCTGCTTTTGACCCATGCTTCGATATCTGGGGCAGGACCACTGCTACTAGAACTCAGCCTACTGCTTGTTTTAGGTGCAATAACACAGAAAACCTGATCACAAAATAAACCTCCAAATCTCATATTTCTATTTTTGGAAATGCTAACCACTCCAAAATGTCACCTTACCCATGCAAATATATATAGGCAAACAGTCACAAACGTCTCCAAATGCAGCGCCCCAATCCCACACTCAGGGCATCCTCTCCATACTGTTACATTTTCCACATGTCCTTGACTTTACACAAGAGCAGCCTTTATGACTGTACTCTGAATGAGTTTGTGTTTGCGACAGGGCGGGACTAGCATTCAACAGGAAACTCCAGTCAATTCACTTGGTTCACTAGTTCCCAGCCTGATCAAGTACTGGGTTGTGTAGCAGTGTTTGGTGACTCGCCCATTTTGTCCTCTACTGACAGCAATCCTGACGCCAATTCAGCCCTCTGGCATTTCCAAGATGAGATATTTAGGGAGGACCTTAGGGAAGAACTTGTCAGCGAGAACTCCCCGGAGGGATTACAGGAAGTGTCTGGGGAGGAGGATGTCAGTGTATTTCACCTAACTATAACTGAGTAGCTTCTGTGACATCGTTGAGTTGAGATGACCACTTCACAACCATTCATTCTGTTAAATTGCTTTAATTATGGAGGGTTTTCAATTGTGGTGAAAAACAGATTAGCATAGCATAGCAAAGACCACAAACTCAACAGAAAAGCAAAAGGAACGAAGAGACACTACTATGCCATAGACATAACAGTAAATGCCTTTAAGCTAAATGAAATCATGTGTGCAGTTTATATCTCCAGTTTGTTTTAGACTTAAGTCTGATCCATATCAAAAAATATTGGCCTTCCAAGGAAACCAAAGTGTGCCTACAGCATATTAATCAGAGCTTATATTAGAGATGCATTATGTAACTTTTCAGGTGGGGGTCCACCACCAGCTTATCTCTATGTAACTGTTACGGCTTTGCCTGGAATGTTTCACAGTATAGCATTAAAGGCGAGGTGAAGGTGACACTACCAGGCTGAGTTGCCTGGTAAGAATGAAGGTTTTCCAAGATATTTTGACCAATAAAAATGCCAATGCCATACTGTGGAACATTAGGCAAAGCAATAACATCTCCTTGGAGAAAAGCAGCAGTTAGTGAACCCTTGAAACTACTATATAAATACAATACTACACTTTAAAAAGAAATGGTGTGCCTACACGCTGTGCACCTTGTGTGTGTTAATTGGCTTCCATCCTATTTGTCAGTAAATTACATCTGAGTAATAATAAAGGCGGGCTGGCTTTCTTCAGTGACCCGTGCAAAACAACATCTGAACACACACAGGCCTATCGTCACTCTGCTGTTCTGAGCCAGCAGCCAGAAGTTAAACATTCCCAGCACTAATCCAATAAAGCCCCATTAATCCAGAGATTCAAGGAGACACAACCAGAGGGAAGGCCACTAACAAGACATGGCATCTCCTAACCAGCATTAAATACCACACTAATACTGTAGCACACCTATACAGACACATTCATTCACCATGGAGGCACTAACAGTCAGGGATATTCCCAGAAGAGACCAGACATGCTTATTTCCAAATAGATATGCTGGAAATATGAGTCAAATGTGACGAATGATTCATTTTAAACAGAAGCTCATCTGATGTGTCTAAACCCAAGTTATGAAACTATTATATTCTTGAACTATAACCAAAGGAATGATAATGTGCTCATACAACAAGGACATATCTGGCACATTTAAGTTAATGCCAGCTGATTAATGGTCATTGTCCTTATTTAAATAAAACATAAATACATGAAATAAGATCTGCTTGCTTTCTACATTTTGTTGCTTGGAGTTGGCACAGCAAGTCATCAATCGCTCCATTACATTTTTTAGAGGCCAACTTGTCCTCTTTTTGGTCAAGAAAACTCAAACTAAACCTTTAGCTCTACTCCAGGAAGAGATATGGCAATATCTTATTATAGGGCTAAAGTGCTTCTAATAGCCAGGAGTTACCAAAACCGAGACCAAAAAGTTATTTAACAAATGGGTTACAGTTATTCTGCATTCATTTCCATTTTGGCAATAATTCGAATGCTGTATTGCCTATATTTTGGATATGTCACTCACAGATTTCTGACTTGTCCAAAATACCAGTAAAACTCAGTTTCACATAGACATTAGTTGTGGATTTACTAAAACCTGCTTGTTAATGTATAATTTGTACATTAACTGCTGTCCTTGAACACAAATTGTTCACAGCTTATACAAGCACTAAACAATAGCCCCATTACCTGTTTGCCATCTTGTTGACCTCCCTGACCTCCTAAAGTATGTTGTAATAAATCATATTATCAATGGGTTTGTGAGTTTGGGCTGACACTCACACTAAAACGCTTTCTCCTCAGCACATCTGGACTATGTTGGCTTGATGGACGAGTGCTTTCATTTAAAAATAACACAGCACCGGTTTTAAATGTCGCTAAGTGTAAATATCATTTACTGTAAGCTGGAACAAGCTCTGTACTCAATATTCTATACTCCGCAAAGGGAAGCCATATTTGATTTAAAACTGACCAAAACAGTATTAAAAGTGAAGTTAATATTGCAGCTAGTCATTTGGGGTTTTTACTCAAATGCTTGTACAAATTGGTGACAGTTCAAATGGACACCTGGTGGAGTATAGGATCACAGTTAAAATAATAGACTTTGTAAATCATTCTTCAGGCCATTTTCAGTCAGCGAATATCAAAAATATGTCAAACTTCATATGTGTATTGTTCAAAGGTGCACTACCTAACAGATTTGAAGGGTGACAGCCTCCTGCTTGTTTTCATGGAGATGTTTGCTTTGCTTGATGTGTTCCACAATATGACATTAAGCGTTTCTATCTTGCATTGATTCAGTTACAGATGTTTTCACTGGCAAAGCTCTCAATTTACCGGTCAATCTACGTCCTACCCTCACCTATGGTCATGAGCTCTGGGTAATGGCCAAAAGGACAAGATCGTGGATACAAGCGGCCGAAAAGGGTTTCCTCCGCAGGGTGGCTGGGCGCACCCTTAGAGATAGGGTGAGGAGCTTGGTCACACAGGAGGAGCTCGGATCTGCTCAGGATACCTCCTGGATGACTCTCTAGGGAGGTGTTCCAGGCATGTCCCACCAGCAGGAGGCCACGGGGAAGAGCCAGGACACGCTGGAGGGACTAGGTCTCTCGGCTGGCCTGGGAACGCCTTGGGGTCCCACCAGAGGAGCTGGAGGAGGAAATGTCTGGGGTGAGGGAAGTCTGGGAGTCCCTGCTTAGACTGCTGCCCCCACAACCCAGCCGTGGATAAGTGTGAGAAAATGGATGGATGGATGTTTTTCCTGCTCAAAAAATATGCATTCTTATTAGAGTCACCTATCCACAGATCTGACCTGTAACTTGGCTTGGTGGTTTCACCTGCTTGTTTCCATAGCGATAGATTAGTTTAAAGCTATACAGTGGAACACTCCAGGACTCTAGCACGACCTCTCCATACAGAAAAGCTGGTGGTGTACACTCCATCAAAAAAGTTACATAGTGGACATTTAAAACAAAATGAGGTATCTACTGAAACATGCTCATAGACTGGTAATTACTGTGAAAATTATCAATCTTTACAAGGCACCACTCACCCATTTACACGCCACTGTACGCAGGCATTGAGGGCAAGGTGGGTTAAGTGTCTTGGCCAAGGACACAACAACAGCGTACATCTGTGGGAGCTGGAATCGTACAGCCAACCAATAAAATTTACATTGCGAGCGGGTTTCTAACCACCAACAATCGGATCAGTGGACAAACACTCTACTGAGCTACTGTCACTCAACAACCTTTCACGTCATTGCTATTCCTCAACCGCACATATAAAGAAGGCACTGGCTGTTTCACATTCTGCCTGGGGGAGTAAAAGTGTCTAAATATCTCAGAAATGTACACAGAACATTTGCTGTGTTGACAACGTACTTCCTAACTGACCTTGTTTTTTCTAAAATGATTACCGCTAACGACAGCTTGCTCATATTAGCTCCATATGGTACAGTCTGAGCCTTTGTCTGTCACTGGGGAGATCAGAGAAGATACAGCTGCATGTGCCTGGTCTGGTGGTGCAATGGTTTCAAGTATTGCGGTTGTGATTACATTGGCAATTGATGTTATAAAAGACCCACAGTGCATTTTAAAAGGAGTTGAAGAATCTCAGATGTTGGGATGTTGAGATCTAAATTACAGGGTTAGCAGGTTTTCCATGTATCTCTTTGTTTTTGCATTACCTAAGATTAGATTACCTTAAATAATGGCGGCTGTTTTGAATTTCTATAGCATTTCTATAGCAGCCATTCAAATCGCTATTTCAATTTGATTGCAGTTATTTTTGCTACTATAGCTTATCGATGGTTTTAAGAATGATCAAAAATTAGGACAGTTGCCCTAGCGATTTACAATTTAAAGCAATATCTTTTGAATGGGGAGAAAGTCTTAAAAGTGTTGCACAGAATCAAGTTTGTGCCAAGGCTGAATGTAGGAAATTGTCTGAGGAAGGGCATCTGACAAAAAATCTAAACCCAAATGAATGAGGCTAAGTTGCAATGAGCCACTGTGAACAATGTCTAGCAACTGCAAAGCAAGTTTAAGTCGTGGTATAAGCGAAAAACATGATTCCTTTCTGATAAAACAGTTGTAGAATGTATTACATAATTTACTTACTCAAGCCTTCACTTTACTACCTTTTCTTGGCAAGCTTTTATTTATTCTCGCTCTGCAAAATCACTACTTACGCAATCCTCAAACCAGTGGACCCTTTTCAAAGCGGCAGGTAGGAAAATTCGCTTTAGCAATAGCTTTGACTTGGAATGTGTCAATAAGTGGCCACTCTCGCCTCATTGTTTTCATTGCAAATCGCCCAGTAAGATTGAATTTGGGTTTTTTAGTTAGAAACAGGTGTCTAAGCTCCTGGGGCAGAGGTGCGAGGAGTTTGCGGGACAGTGGGGGCGGAAAATTAGAAGAAGACGTTGCTACGACTACAAATGGAATGGAAAGAATGAGTAATCCAAAGATATTAGGTGGATTCTGTGTGGTGCATCCCTTCCTGCTGTCTTTGTCTCGGCGGTCCAGTCTCACAAATGGAGCCGTTTAACTAGAGCACAAATCACAGCAATATCAACATTTCAGAACAGAAAATAAAATAGAACTCACCTTTTATGGCAATGTTAAAACTAAGCTTCACCAGAATCAACTGACTTGGTTTTTATTGTCTCAAAACCCAGTTTCATTTAGAGAAATCCTCATGCAGCAAATGTAAAAAGTTGTGAAATTAGGGAGAACATTGAAGCAAATATCCATGGAGACAAGCAGGTCAGATCTGTGGAGGGGCAGCTATGCTCACAATAAGAATAAAGGTTGATTTGACTCATCATAGATCCAAACTAACTACTTAAGTGATCCAAACTAACTACTTAAGTGTTGCATTATGTTATCTAGTCTTACAGCTCATATTTTCTAACAATATTGTCCATTTTTAATAGTTTTTGCGAGATATTTCTGCTTTTTGGTTTGGTCTAAGTTTAATGCCAAACTGTGGAGCATGCCAGCATCATCTCCATAACAAGTGATGTGATTAACCTCCTCCATAAAACTGCATGTATCAATGAACTATACATATTTTCCAGGTAGAAATGTAGAAATTGCAAAGGGCAATGAGAAGTACGCTGAGAAAAAAACCAATTGAATCAGTTTGTCTGTTTAAGGGTTTGTTCATTCACACTTATCCTTGTTGGGTCCTGGTTTGAGCTCAGTTTAGTCCAGGTCTAGTCCAGGATTAGTTCCGCATTTAGTCCTAGTTTAGTTCCACTTTTGATATGCAAGTGTGAATACCCCACAACAGCACAATAGGCAACCCCATTCTCTTTTTATGATCTGTCCGACAACCAACGAACATGCTAACCACCAGCTGTTTACTGCATGAGAAAGCCCCATATACCCTCTTACCCTTAAGTGAATGGCTGGGGCTCCTCATCTCCTCGCTTGGGTAACTTCACACTTTTGAACAATGGTGTTGGACAGATCCAGCTCATAACCCTCCGCAGCCTCCATAACGTTGTTTCCTTTGTCTTTCATTGCTGCTCCGTGAGGCACGTGACGAACTGCTTTATTGTGAGGGCGCCGTGTTTGTTTTTTATAAAGTCATAAATCAGCACGAGTAGATTCTTTACACCTGTCTCACACCTTTTTATCCCCCTGTAAACCTTCACCTTCATATAAAGTTGTGCAGTGTTTGTGAACAGAATAAAGGCAGCCAGGCTATTTTATGATTAACAAAAGGGAAAAAGAGAGCTTGTAATAACTTGGAACTAATATTATGTGCTCTATTTTCTCAGTTTCAGTGTTTCTTCTACAGTTGGTAAATTGGCACATTTCTATATAACGCTCGTCCATCTTCTGGGCACTAAAAGCGCCTTTCACACACACATTCATACCATACCATTCAAACCACCAACATCCATTTAAACCCTTCAATTATAGCTTTAAAAAATGGACATCCTCCAACTCGAGTTTACACCTGACCTGGTTTTGGTTTGAGCCCCTTTTAGACACAGTGTAGACTTTGTTTAGTCCTGTTCTAGTCCTGGTTTAGTCTAGTCCAGGTTAAGATCCACACTGCACATTGTAAACAGCTCCAGGAGCATTAACATTTGACAAAAACTGACATGAACTTATAAACAAATACTGGAATCTCACACATTTCAGAACATGTTTGCAGAACTAAACTACAACATTATTCTGTAAATATTTAGAGGACGTTATATTCTAAATAACTTGAGTTGATAATTGCGCCAAATCATTTAGCAATTTCGATTTGATTGCGATAAATGTCCTAATTGAAACCTGTCCTGGCTCTCATCTTTGTCTCTCTCCCCCTGTGTATGTCCCATCATCATGCACCCGTTGGAGCGTGGAGTCCACCTCCTGTCTCTCTGTGTGTTTTAGCCCGCGGTGTCCCTTTACGGCGACAGGAACGGGGGGCATGACCTTTGTCCCACAGTTCAAACGCATAGCTCCTCCCACTCCATGAAGCCCATTCAGGACACTGTCAAAGACTCTCTCTCAGAGCTAAACGACAGATCCCTCAACAATAGATGCCGCTAAGTCATTTCTTTCTCTAAAGCATTAAAGCATACCTCTCCTTTCACTCTCTCATCGCTCCTTCCTCCCACTCAAGCTAAGTACGAATATTCAGACTCTTCACTCCAGGAGAGACTTGACTTGTCAGACTTTGGCTTCCTGTTTGAAGATTCTTATGTAACTATCAAAGAAGCAACAGTTCCTGGCAAATCCAGAATGACGTCTCTCTGTATTTTTAATACCGATTTATATTAAGTTTTTTTCAGTGGCACATCTGAAAAAAAGAAGCCCATTTGAAAACAGAGAGGCAGACTCGCACTATAACAAATTTGAAAGTGCGATATATTGTTGAAAATAATAGACGATAAACGAAAATACTGAAACTAATTTATTTATACCACTAACACAATCACCCTATCCTCTTTATAATATTCTAAATGTACAAAATAGTTAAACACATGCAGTAAATGAATGTATCTATGAGTTATCTATGAGTCATTGGAGTTATTTATTCAACCTCCCACAGCTCAAATGATCGCAGTACAGAAAATATACAAAAAGTTTTCCGCTAGTACAAAGAGAAAGTACCCACACTAAATACTGGCCCCCCAAAATGGATTGCTCCATCTATCATGTATTGAACAACTAGTCGATGATTAGTGGTCGAGTATTGGTAGCTGACAAAAACTATGACTCTAGTCGGTGTAATCCCTCATTCATCCAAGAGTCGTCCAAAGGTAGTCATCTGGATAATGTTTTTGAGACTTAATTTCAAAAACATTATCCAGATGACTTCCTTTGAAGCCTTTCCTAGCAATATGTTAAAATGTCAAAAGTGGTTGTTTGCAATAGTCATTAGTCTATTAGTCTTTGCAACCAGAAGACTGGCAAAACTGGCATATTGGTATTATTGCTATGGAAACAACAACCTCTATGTTAAACAAAGAAGGCAAACTGACTGAGGTAGTTTACAACGTCAGCTATTGTTATGTGGATATTTGTTTACAACTGATATATACTTTCATTGAGTTGAAGGGCATGGTTGTACAAACAGATACGCAAGGAAGCTATTATCTATTCTGTAGTCACAGCTGCCCTGGGGTTTGATGAATGAGAAGATGGCTGCCAATCTGCACCAATGACCTCCTCAATCATCATTAAAAGTGTAGTGTGTAACTTTTCTGGAGGTGGGGACCAGTAATTACTTTTTTTTTTCCATGGACGCTTGGCTGGAGTTACACAGTATGGTTATATATTGTACTATTGTTAAGATAATACATGCATTCTCACTCTTCTCTCCACAGATCTGACCTGTTCTAGGCCTAATGGCATGACCTGCATATTCCCATGATGCTATAAATGTTGATATTGTTTGGCTGTTGTATGGCATCTGGTAAATTCACAAATATCCAAATAGTGACTATGCCAGGTATAATTGAAGCCTCTTTAAAACATTTTATATTTCACAGTGCCATCCAAAAGCATTTATCTCCAGACAGACAATACTGCTGTGGTTTGTGAAAAGTCTCATTCCTGTTCCAACATGGCAGCCCTCACTGTTCCTTGTGCCAATAAAGACTTCCACACCATCCAAGTCTACAGAACTCTACACTAAACTGATGACTTTTTCAGCCCTGACCTCTCATTGATGTGTCATATACTGTTGTTTATTCACTGTGCCTGCATCAATGGAGCTAGACACCGCTTGGCTAAGAGCTTATCAATCATTAGTCTATAGCAAAGATAGCACACAACTTAAAAGGCACTTGCTTTCCAAAGAGTACACTGACCTCTTTCTAGTTTTGAATTCTTGGTGAGGTTTTTCCCACATGTTGTAATAGTCCTGGAGTTACACTGGAAAATGCGTCATTACTTCCTGGATTTTGATTCAGTTTTGCTCTCATATTGGGTGGTCTTGAAAATTAGGAGTAAAGAAAGTGGTAATGTAAGGAATTAATGTTTCTACACATTTATGCCACAACTAATTTGCCTGGGTGTGGAAAAGGGTAAAATCCCAAATTGTGTCCATCATTAAGGCAAGGGTAGAACAATTATTAGGAATTGGATGTTATAAACCTGCAAGGAGAAATTATTGTCTTTCAGTGTTATAATGAATTTCAATAGCTCATAACAGAATCAGAAAGTCTAAAAAAAAAAAAGTTACCATCACTATCGATTGTATCACATATGCCATATTAGTGTTATTACTGTTGCCCATGATCTACTCCAGTGGTAAAAGGTAATGAAGTACAAGTAGTAAAGTACTTAAGTAGAATTTTTAGGTATCTGTACTTTACTTGAAGTCAATTTTACAGTGGATACTTTTTTTTTTTTTTTTTTTACTTCACTACATTTGAGAGCAGGTAGCTGTCCTTTCTACTCCACTACATTTTTTAACTGGACAGCAAAGTAAAAACTACTTTTCATATGATTTGAGGGCTTATTTTTTACCACAAAATCCTAAGAAAAAAAATCAAGAAAATGATTTGTATTGCTACTATAGACCAAAATATGTCTAATTTTTTCAAATCCAATTTAACATCACTACTTTTTTTTAAAACAGGCACTTAAATACTAGATATTTTTCATTTGATACTTCTGCTTTTACTTTTTACTTTTGTAACTGTACTTTTACTTAAGTAACAAAATTGAGTACTTCATCCTCCACTGATCTACTCTGTGATAAAATAATAAACAGAGTTGTACCCGGGAGTTGTCACGCCTCTGTCCCAAACATCCACTGCAGCTTCACAGCGGAAACAGGCCAACAAACAGGGCACACCCGGGCGTTCCCTTCCACCAGGCTCTGCACTGATAAATACTTCTACTGTACAAGTCACAGGTCACATGGTCCTGGGGGTTGTGTTATTGTCAAGAGCATAGACATTTGACTACTGTGCACTCTAGCATCATGACTGAAGGAATGAAATCAGAGAAATCAATACAGAGCTTTTATATTTAGCCATTTTATTAACATGCACATGAAATAACTGTTAGATTTCCTACTCTAAAGTTTTCCCAACCTTATTATTGGCTAGAAATGACATGCACATCCCTGGTGACAAATAAGAACCTCAACTTCAAGCACATTTAACAAATTAACACTTTTTAGTCTTAAAGTTAATTTTAAACAGTACTTAAATAGTTTTACTTAAGTAGATTTTTTAATGTGATACTTTCACTTGAGTAACTTTTTACCTCTGTATCAATACTTTTACTTAACTGTGCAATCCCTGGTCCTGATCCATAGAAAAAGACAACGGCTTGTTACTTTTACTTAAATAACAACTGAGTACTTCCTCTGCAACTAGCTGATAGGACAACTACCTTCTCCAGTACAATTATTTTGCATGCTTGTGTGTCTACCAGTGTCGGCTCATAGTAGCAGCAGCAGCCTTGAAGTTACCACCAAAGATCTCCAAACATATAGATTTCAATAGACTTTATCAAAGGCTTTATTTACTCCTTAACATACTATGCAGCCACATCCGCCAGCACACAGTCCCATTCAGACTGAAGCAGGCTTATCCCGTTGTTGACCTGGACCTTTCCCAACTCCACACCATCTCTCCGGTTTTGCGTATTTCACTAATTAGGGTAGTAAACAAATCTCCTTAAATATGCTAATGTTAATGTGGGAAAAGAGAGCCACTCCACTCCCAGCCTTTGTACACTAATTGCCTTATACTTCCCAGAGTGCACTGCGTTGTAAAACCCTTCTTTAGATAAATTGTTTAGATAATTTCACAGAATATTGTCTGTCAGCTCAAAATAGAACCTCACTGGGGCCACTGCAGCAATAAAGAAGAAACACATCAAGATTGTATTGTTTTGGGCTCGCTATTAAACTTTAACCCACTTATAAATCCGTACAGTTACGACCAGGACACTGATTTCCATAAAAGGCTGGATCCGCAAAGCCCTTCGAAACAACTCAGAACAGAAAATTATTAGTTTAAGTTGTCCCTACGGAGCACTATGTCAATTTTCTGGTGCAGGGATGTTATTGCTTTGCCATGAAATGTTCCGCAATATGGCATTAAACTTATTTATCTCCACCAGGCTAAGTTTCAGGTTAGATCTGTGCAAAGGTAACTCCGCTCACAGTAAGAATTCATGTTTTTTGAGCAATAAAAACATGTATAAATGGATAAGTGTAAGACAGTTAAGCTTAATGCTGTAGGCTACTGTGGAACATTCCCAGCCAGGCAATAACATCTCCATGGAGATAAGCAGATGACGGCACTCCTACCAGTTACAAAGTGCGTCTTTAATGAAGACAGTCCTGGATTTTGTCCAATAAGAATAGCAGAATACGATATTGTATACTGTAGAGTTCTCGTGTAGGGAAATACGCCAAATCTCTTCTAGTTGGTTATTTTCTGAACACAAGGGCTACTGTAGGCCATAACCCACGCCAAAACAAGAGCAAAACAACAGCAGTCGCAACTCACCAGAGCCAATCTCCAAAACAGACCTGACGAATCAAACTTTCACATCAACTTGTCAGCATAGCAACCAAGTGTCACATACAAAAGCAGTTACGTTCACAATAACACATAAACAGTTACACAAACAACAAAAGGGTGTCAACTCTGAGCTAAACACAAAATATCAGATCATTACAGTACATTTATGATATGGTAACTTTTTGCCAATATTAAGATAGGGTCATAGTCAGTGCTTTTCTATTTATTGCAACTGTGCTCAAAACAGACACACGTTACCCACTCCTCTGACTGGCTAGTCTCATCTTGCTCTGAGTGATTGACAGGCAAATTTCACCAATGACAGTTGAGAGTGGACTCAGAGAAGGAGTAGAAATTGCTTAATTAAAATTGCAAATTTAAAAATGTGACCAAGGAAGTACAAAAATAGTGAAAACTTGTCAAAATTGTCAGGTATGAAAATGAATTAAACCTTGATCTGAAAACAGAATCTATTAAAGTACAAGGTTCAAGGTTACTTTATTGGTGCCAACAGGTAAATTTAGTTGGGTTCAGTTTAGTGAGTCCGTTCATTCATTTACTTACACGTATACGCATCTTCATCAAGTGACAAAGGTGCATAGTGCAGGCTAAAACAACTAAAACCCCATTAGAGGCAATACATTAAAAACAAGAGTACAAATACAGCACGTGTACAAAGGGGCATGTATAAGATAAATACAATAACATCACTTGTCCAGGGCACTTATGGCTGCTGGAATGAAAAGTAAAGGTAAAAAAGTTAACAACTCATCATTATTTTCTTACTATCTTGGTCACATTTATAATTTACAGTTTTGTTTTGAAATAGCTTTGATAGACCAGATGAACCTCATTAGACTCGTCATAAGTTGTCATAAGACCATGCATGGCCAATTTCCTAATACACAAGCAGAAATCAGCAGAAAATGTCAGGATTTCTAAACTGTCCTCTAATAATGTGTGAAAGAAGCATGCCTTACTTTTAGGAATTTGAAAATCTGCTCTAGCGTCATGGCTGTGGGGCTAAAGTAAATGCTAGTATCAGGAACATAGTAGGTTTATCTTTGCGAGCAGCCTAAACAATCAGCTGCAGTTTACACAGTGGTTTAACGCTGAAGGGGTCCGGGACAGAGACGTCAGGGAGTGTGTAAAAATCTGTTTAAAGACAGAAGAGACTGGAGGCGCCAATGCAACAATGACAAACTCAGACAATATACTATGGGTCATATAGTTTATAAGAAAGACTGTAAATTCAGGTGACAAGACCCTGGCCGCTAAAAGACCTCTAGAGTGACTTTATACAGAGCCACCATTTGACAGTCACAGAATGAAATATGCATTCTGACTTTTTATTGCGCAAATCTCATTCCCTGCGATATGTCATTTCTCGAGTCTAAGTTATGTTCGTGGAGGCATCCAACTATAACGAAATAACTTAATCAGGTAGTTAACAATGACTGGACGACAGTATCTCAGCTGGTTGATGGTTCAAAACCTGCTCTCAACATAAACATCACTGGCAGAGCGATCCAGCTCCAACAGATGAATACTGTTGTTGTGTCCTTGGGCAAGACACTTAGCCCACCTTGCCACCACTTTTTAAAACAAATTAAAAGGGCTTTCGATGTTAGATTTCCTGAACACAAACATTACAACCAGTTAATCATAGACATTAAACACAGAAACAGGTCAAATTTCTTCCTTCAAAGTCTGAACTCTGCTCCAAATCACAGACTTTTGCTAACAGAGGATTAGCTGTAGACCTCTAGATTAAATAGAACCTAGCATATCATGGACGATTAGAAATTATTGAAGCTCATTAATCAATTCAAATTTGATTAAGTGCACAGTCTTTATACTTAAGCACATCCCCAATAACCTCCAAATCTCTCAAACTGACACGCTAATGATAAAAAGTGCAGTTCCTTCACTCTCATTAAAAAGTCGATAAACCAACCATCCAAATCTCTGCTCCCCTTGACTGTCCAAGCCCAAGAGAACCATAACAAACCCATATGCTTCAGTTTCCAAACATTTCACCTCTAATTCTCTCTGTATCTGTCCACAGCTGAGTGACCGGTCAGCCAGCACACAGGGCAGACATTTTGGCAGGAGATGTGTCAAGGAGCTCTACACGAACGCTGACTAAAGCCTCAAGTGCATCCGACAGCCTTTACCACTTACGGAATACTTCACACATCTGTCCAAACAGATCAATGGGGTTCAAACACATGTCACAGGGGCACGGCACTGCTACGGGCCAAAGAACTCTCCCCCAAAATATTTAGGCAATGTGTGGCGGCTGAATTTCAGTTATTTAAAAGGCCCGTATTGCTCTTTTTTCCGATCTATGTTGTAATGTAGTTTCCTCATCAAAAACATACCTGGAGCTGTGTTTTCTTTCATTCACATATGCACAAACCCTGCATATTTAAGCTGGGTTCTTCTCTCACACTGAAAACGCTCTGTGCCACCTTGTGATGTCATGTGGTTTAGAAAGTGTTCCACTGTGTTTTTAAACTCCATACACCTTCACTAATTTGGATAATTTCAGCCCTGGAATTCCCAAACTCTACTAAAGAAAAGGTCAAAGGTGGCTTGAAAAATTAACTGTTAACCTGAAAACTACCACTTCATGACATCACAACGTGGAACAGAGCATTTTGAGCTTTGGAGATATCACTACACTAGTATAATTTGGATAATTTTCTCCCTGGAATTGCCAGTCTGAACTAAACAAAAGGCAAAAGGTAGCTGTTAATTTGAAAATGATCGCTTCATGACATCACAAGGTGGAACAGAGCATTTGGAAGACAGCAGACAGACTAATAAACCAGGACTACTCAAACATGCCTGAATGAAACAAAACACCACTCCAGGTATATTTTTGATGAGGTAACAACATTCTAACATGGCTTAAAGTTCACAGGAGTCAGTTTTGATCAATATAGGACCTTTAAAATCCATTCTCAGTCTTGTCAGTGGATAAAGATCTTGATTTTACTCATCTGTAAATCTGCTAGTTGTCAGCACACTCTTTTGGATGAGCAGCCGGAACCAAAATATGCAGAGTCATAAATTGGAGCATAGAGAAATTGGCAATACTGTGGTTTGGGTTTTTTGGAGTGCTCCCATTCCCCACTTGAAATGTACAAAATGTGTGTTTGTATGCAAGAGGAGGTGAGGGTGGAGGGGGCCATGTGGACTCCTTCACAGCCTACTGCTCTGAGCTGCCATGGCATGCAAAGATCGACACGTCGACTTAGTATGTTGTCGTTTAGAGGGATTAGAACCAGGTGTTATCTGTTTGTACAACATTGTATATGGACCTTTAGACCAAGTGTCCAAAATATTAGCTTAAGAGCACACAAAGGGGGTGGAAGTCTTTATGGCAATCTTGTCCTAGCAAATTCCTATCAAATCAATCCCTAGAAAAACTAATTGTTTAAAACTTTTGGTGAAGAGCCTGCTGCCTTCTTGTCTCTATGGAGATGATTTTTGCCTTGCCTGGAATGTACCACAATATGACATTAAACTGATATATTTTGCATTGCTTCAACCAAACATGTTTTTATTGCTCAAAAGTATCTTGAAAAACATGTGTTCCGTAAGCGGGATTGCTTCTCCACAGATCAGACCTGTAACATGGCCTGCTGGCACCGTTGGCTTGTCTCCATGGAGATAATTTACTGTGAAACATAGGCAAAACACTAACATCTCAATTAAGAAGTTGTGAATCCATACATCAAACATACCCAATAATGTAACTCATTTGTTATCTTTACATTTTCTTTTTGGGAACATGGGCAGCTCAATTTTAGTTATTTAATATCCATTCTGTTCAATTAAATTAATTTAAAGTTTATTGATATAGCATATTGAGCTGATCAAAGTGCTTCACATAAAAGTCACAATAAAACACCAAGATATCCTGTCTAGCTAGTATTAAATGCCAGGGAGTAGAGGATCTTTTCAGTAGATAAAACTTTGCATTTTACTGGTCCCTACATTCTCTGTAGTAGCCAGCACACTTGTTTGGAGAAGCAGACCAGAGCAGTGGAGACTAAACTATGTAGAGTCGTAACATGGACCATAAAGAGCAGAAATTGATAATATTTTGGTCCAGGGTGAGGCTTCGTTGGGTGCTTTTATTTCTGGCTCAATTGGTTAAGACATTTAAAAAGTACTTTCACTTTCTGTCTGCTAAAGTGCTTTGTTTGTTTAGTCTGAATTTGATAGACTGCTTTGTTTATACAGTTTAATCCAATTTATGAGCTAGATTATCCAAAAACTCTGACCACTGTGCTGCAGTTAGAAGATGGGAAAATATTAGGTAAGATTTCTTTTCTAATTTGTGATAAACTAAACTCAACTAAACCTAAACTAAACTTAACTAAACTCAAACTAACCCAAACTAAACTAAACTAATCTAAACTAAACCTAAACTACCCTAAACAAATCAAAACTAAACTAAAGCTAAACTAAACTAAAAACTAGCCGGAACTAAACTAAACCTACACTATCCTAAATGATCTTAAACTAAACGAACGAAACCTAAACTAAAGCTAAATTAAACCTAAAATATCCAACCCTAATCTTAAACAAACTAAACTAAACCTAAACTAAACTTAGCTAAACCTAAACTAAACCTAAACTATCCTGAACTAAACCTAAACTAAATTTAGCTAAACCTAAAGTATCCTAAACTAAACTTATACTAAACTTAGCTAAACCTAAACTAAACCTAAACTATCCTAAACTAACCCCATACTAAACTTAGCTAAACCTAAACTATCCCAAACTAAACCCATACTAAACTTAGCTAAACCTAAACTATCCTAAACTGAACCTAAACCTATACTAAACTTAGCTAAACCTAAACTAAATCTAAACTAACCTAAACTAAACTAAACTTAATCTAAACTAAACCTTAACTAAACTAACCTAAACTTAACTAAACTTGACCTAAACTAACCTAAACTAAACCTCAATTAACCTAATCCCTAACTAAACCTAAACTAAACTACTAAAGTCAGTATTCAAATCTAATGTCAGTTGTATCTATAGTCTCTACCACTCTGCCTGTTCTTTCACCATAATAAGAAGCTGTAGGTGAATTTAGATGGAGTATACAAAACTGTGATCAAAACGAGTAGTGAAAGCTTCAACAGGAACCAGCTGAGGAGGGGCATGTTTTTTGGATACTTTCTTTGGGACGTATGCCAAACATCGCCCATGGGAGGATTTTGACAACTCAAAACTCAGGTCTGCAACTTCAAATACCAAGGAATGTAAGAAATGTGCATTCAATATAGAGATTAGTTAAAGGTCCACTAACTTTTCTAGTGGCTTTTTCTAGTGTGCTACCTCACTGTATCCATGGAGTTCCTATGCCTGGAATGTTGCACAAACATATCAAACTAGACTTTATTTAATTCTAGGTGTTTTACTGCTGAAAAACATCTTGAAAAAACGTGCATTTGTACTGTGAGTGGGATCACTTCTCCACAGATCTGACCTGCAACTTGGCCTGGTGGTTCCAGTTGTTTTTGTGTGCAGGTTTTGTGTGTTAAACATGCGTGAATGAAGCAAAACTCAACTACAGAAATTAGTTTTGTGATTAGAAAATAGCGTGATATAGGCCCTTTAATGCCATACTGTGGAACAATAAACCCAATAAAACATCTCAGACAAGCAGGTGGATATAATTGCCTGACCTAAAAGTTACACAGCACACCTTTAAGTAGTGCAGATTTTTTTTATTGCACCAGAATTTCCCTTGAGATTAATAAAGTGAAATCTTATCTCCATAGTCCCAAGACAAAAATTTCTCTTTGATATTAATTTCTTCTTCCATACTTGTAACTAATTGTGTTGAATGAATCCGTCCCAGCAGACCTTTCACTATCTAATCTAGCTTCGGCACTTCCAGCTCAGTCTGCTTCCACTCCCCATGTTTTCACTTCTGAATATCCTCCTGTCCATTCTTCATCCTCTCCTCCTCCGCACTCTGCCTCCCACTCCTCTGTCTGTAACTATTTTACTGTCCTACTCCTCTTGCTTTATATCTATCTTTCTAGCACTCCCCTCTCTCTCTCTATCAGTCATCTTTTACTCCACTCCTCTGTCTGTATCTTTACTCTCCCTTTCTTCTCACCCCCTTGCGCTCTCTCTCCTCTCTATACCCTGTCTTTCTTTCTCTTCCTCTCTACTTGACTCACCCACTCCTGTCATTCTCTCTCTTTCTCTTGTCTTTCTCTCTGCCTTCTTTCTTTCTCTCTGCCTTATTCTCTCAATCCCCTCTCTCTTCTCTCTTTTCTTTGCTTAGCAACTACTCTCTGTCACTCACCCACTTCTCTCTCTCCTCTCTTTCTTTCACACTTTCTCTCTCGCTCTCTGTCACTTACCCACTTCTCTCTCTTTCCTTTTTCATTCTCTCTTTCTTTTAATCTCCATCTCTCTCTCTCTTGCTGCTCTCTTTCTCTGTATCACTCACCCACTTTTCTCTCTTCCTCTCCTCTCTTTCTTTCTCTCACTCCCTGTCTTTCTCTCTTTGTCACTCTGCCACTTTTCTCTGTCTCTCCTTCTTTCTCTCTCTCTCTCTCTCTCTCTTCTGTCACTCACCTACTTCTCTCTCTCTCCTCTCTTTCGTTCACTCTCTCTCTCGCTCTCTGTCACTTCACTCTCTCTCCTCTTTCATTCTCTCAATCCCCCCTCTCTCCCTCTCTTACTGCTCTCTTTCTCTCTGTCACTCGCCCACTTTTCCCTCTCTCTCTACTCTTTCTTTTGCTCTCTCTCCTCTTTCTCCTCTCTCTCTCACTGCTCTGTCTCTCCCCTCTCTCACCCACTCATGTTGTCTCTCTCCTCTCTCTTTTTTTCTCTCTCCCCATCTTTCTCTTGCCCTCCCCTCACTCACCCACTTTCTCTCTCTCCTCTTTCTCTTGTCTATCTTTCTCTCCCTCTCTCTCGTCGCAGTAGCTAAGCGTCTGGCTCACATCAGAGGACTTAACCATGCGTATCCCGGCTCTGTCCTGTCCGGCAGCAGTAGCAGCAGACAATGTTGAGTGAATGATGATAGATGAGAATATTGCAGTATAATAGCTTTAGCTCCACTCTCCAGCAGCCTTTTCCACTACACCTGAGGATTACACTTTCATTATAGGCTAATAGGCAAAACCCATGCAGCCGTGCACGCTCTCACATACCACACATGAGATAAGCTGTCATTTATCCTCTAAGAACGTCTGGGTCAACTCATGGAGGGCATTGCTAATGAATAAGGAATAACACTAACAAGTACATTTAAGAGTTTGGCTGAAAACGGCTGGGTTGCACCAATCAGGTTAGCGTGTTGCCTCAAATATTCCATAGTTTGGCATTAGATTATCTCCATGAAGACAAGCAAGTAACGTCACCAGGCCAAGTATCCATGTCGCCGACCCTTGTTCTTACAGTAAAATGTTTTTTTCAAGGACTATTTGAGCAATAAAAACAAGTCAAATTGAAGAAATGCAAGAAAGATAAGATAATATCATACCATGGAACATTCCAGGCAAAGCATTAACGTCTCTTTGAAGACAAGAAGTTGCCATTTTCACCCTTCACTTGAAAATGCACTTCAAAAGGACTTATATAATCTAATTTAAAGTTATGCAGAGCGGAGTTAAAGCATTTAAATATTAATTTTTATAGCTCCAAATCAGTTAACTGGATATTACTGAAGGGACAGTTGAAGGGCTGAGTTGGTGGTTGACCTGCTAGATACTAATATTTGCCATATGTAGCTCAAGGGTTAACATAAAGGCAGATCTAGGACTACAATCAGAGTTAAGTGACTACATTCAGAGCAGACCAGATGCTAAACAGTAAACTTTCTTTTTCATTTGGATGTGTGCTGTGCTGTGTGTGGTGGTGGTGGGGGGTCATCCAAAGTGGTCCCTCAGGCTATGGCTCAATTACATGCTAATAACACAGTCAGGGGCAGCAGAGCCACAGTAAAAACATACATGTGCAAGCTTAAACACAATATTAGCTGCCGGTCCACCACGCTGTTTTGATTCGCCATGAGTTTCTAATCAAGAGCTAATGCAAATGGCTTCCTGGTTTGTTCATGATCTTCAAAGTGACTATTACACAACTGAGTACACTTATTTCCTTGGGGTAGTTAATTACTAAATAAAAATGAAATTAATTTGAATAAATGTATTATGCCATCTTTTAACCATCAAATTATTCTAACTCTGGAGAACCCAAGAACCCTTTTCTTCTTTGAAAAATTATGAATATTGCATTAAATTCCTGCTATAAGTTCACTGAACACTGAAATATCCACTTTTTTAAATTTTAGCCCTTTATTCCCTAATTTAGGATCAGGGCCAAATTTGACCCATTGGGCTCACTCATTTATCCAAAAAGAATATAAAACGTACTTCTAGACATTCTGCAAGCTATTACTAGAAAGATTAACCCAAAAAAAGTAGTTTTCCAGCTCAACAAAACAGGCTTTTTGGTCAGCCATCTTGTGAAATGTGATCTTCTTTGGCTCATTTTAGTTCAATGACATCCACTATATTAAAATGGAAAAATAATGGGTTAGAGTTAGGTCAGGTAGGGCTTTTTAAATTTCAAAATGAGTTTTTCTCTGCAGGATGACTGGGTACTTCTTTAGAGAAGGGTAGGGAGCTCAGTCACACGTAGAAGCTCGGAGTAGAGCTGCTGCTCCTTCACATCAACTCCTCAAAACAGCTATTGAAAACTTGTGAGAAAAAAAATAGTAAGTTCAACACATTTTTTTGGAGGCTAAGCTCAACCTTTGCTTGGAAATACCTCAGGTCCCTTAGGTACTGTGACACCGAACACACTTATTCCTTATGACATGTTTTCCAGTGCAGTGTGTAAATGATTCTAGTTGCTTAAAAGCAGATGGCAGAGCAGCTAAAGAGTTCGGGCCCCACATAGTTCTTGGGTAAGGGCCCTAAAACAGTAAATATGTGTAATCCTTGAAAGCCTCTCTTGAACCGGGGCCCCTGAGTCATCCACCCTCACCACTCATTCATAAGAGCATATCATTTCCTGTACTCCCTCAACTTTTACTCAGACTTCTGCAGAACATTAGCTGCTATTGTCATCTGTTACCGCTACTACACTGTAAAAATGAACTGTCACTGACTCACACCATGTCTTTCAAGTTCAAATATCCAAACTGCAGACTAAACCATTCATTCCAAATCAAGGTTAAATCGCTTGATGACCTGGAAATACAGGACTAAACCAATACCATAAACCAAGACAGAGGTAAAAATGGTCTAAAACAGTACTAAATTATGTCTAAACCATCTCTTAAAGGTCCTATATACACAAAATTGACTCTTGTGATCTTTAGGTCATGTTGTAATGTTGTTAGCTCCTCAAAAACATACCTGGAGTTGTGCTTTGTTTCATTCACACATGTATGAGTAACTTTTTATTATTAGTCTGTCTATATCTCCAGAGCTCAAAATGCTCTGTTCCACCTTGTGATGTCATGAAGTGGTAGTTTTCAGTTTAACAGTAAATTTGTCAAGTTACCTTTGACCTTTAGTTCAGTAGAGCTTGGCAATTCCAGGGCTGAAATTATCCAAATGATTCTAGTGAAGGTGGATGGAGTATAAAAATGCAGTGGAGCACTTCCTGTATCACCAAATGACATCACAAGGTGGAACAGAGTGTTTTCAGAGTGAGAGAAGAAGTCAGCCTAGATATGCAAAGATGGTTTGTGTGTTAAACGGGTGTGAATAAAACAAACCACAACTTCAGGTATGTTTGTGATGAGGGAACAACATTATAACAGATCAGAAAAATAGCGTAATATGGGCTCTTTAATCAAAGTGCACTGTAACTTTTCTGGTAGAGAGTCCACCACTTGTTACCATGGAGATGTTATTGCTTTGCCTAGAATCTTCCACATCATGGCATTAAACCTGCCTATCTCCATCACCACTAGATCAAGTTAGAAGTTAGATCTGTGGAGAGGCGATCAAGGTTTTTCTTGATAATAAAAACATCTGTAACTGAATAAATGCAAGGTAGATACATTTAATGCCATACTCTGAAACATTCAAGCAAAGCGATAACATCTCATGGACACTAGCAGATGGTGGACCTGCAAAAGTTACATTGCATACATTTACTTTTGGACTAAAATGAGATGTGACACTAAAATTATTCTAATTCGAGAACTTGAACTACAGAGACTCCACCATACCTCCTAAAGAAGCCCAGGAGGTTTGAGACTTCTGAACAGGTAAGGCATTATGTGACTCGGACTATGAATGAATGAATGTAGAGATGCCTTGTTATTAGACCTCGGTGGAGGCTCAGTTAACTATATGCAGCTGGAGTCCATTTGTAAACTGACATCGGCTAGCACACATTAGCCACTGTAGAACAACACAGAGGCGAGCAGGAGTTAGCATAAACACAACCACATCCTTCTCCATGGAGATCAGTCAAGGGGCAGCAACCCAGACACCAGAATGGGAGGCTAGAAATGAACATGAATGTATATACTGTAAGTGAGTCATTTTTGACATCACACCAATGCATCTGAAAAGGACCAAGTCTAAAACATTTCTACATTATGGCTAAACTTGATCTGCATTGGCACTAATCAAGGTCTAAATCAGGAACAAACCAGAGCTAACACAGGCCTAAGCTGTGACTGAATGTGAGTGGAAAAAAAGTCAGGTCAACAGGACTAACTGCCTAAAATAGATGATTATTCAGTCCAAATTGAACAAAATAGTTAGAAAACACTGTGCTATGGTCAACTCCTACCACAGATTGAGAAACCCTGATGTCATTCATGAGACAAGGGAAGTGTCTATACTAAGCAAATGTGCAATGGTAAGTTCTGTTCATCCATGCTTTACAAATTAATGAACAGTAGTTTATATAATAGACCTATCCCTACTGCCTAGGTGCATGCCAGCAACCTAAACCATAACCTATTAAGCATTTTGTGGTTAATACAGGAGCACATACAGTAGTTCAGTTGGTAGAGTGTTTGTCCACTGATCTGAAAGCTGGTGGTTCAAATCCTGCTCTGGACATAAAACATCGTTAGTTGAGTGGTCAGATCCCACAGATGAATGCTGTTGTTGTGTCCTCGGGCAAGACGCTTAACCCCCCTAGTGTCTGCATACATTGGTGTCTCAATGTGTGTGAATGAACAGAAAACTGGCTGTCAAAAAACTGTAGGAAACTAGACCTATAGGTATGACTATGGCAAAGGTAAAATTGTAGTATTCTCTAGTATGAATTGTAGTATTCTTATTTAATTATGTGAATGACGTGAAGTATAAAGAGACTAATATTACCTCCAAATATTGATCTGGGATGAACTGCTTCAAACATTCAACCACTTCAGTGCTTGGCATTTCTCAATAATGACCCCATCAAAACCCACTACGACCCTCTGTGAGTCTCCAGATCATCACACCAGGTCAGTACAGCAACGACACCACTTCTTAAAAAATCCAAATGGTTCATAACACGTTTTTTTCCCCCCAATAAAAACAGTGCAATTTCAATTTCAAAGCGGCGCACACCAAACACTGCAAACTTGTCCCTGTGCGTAAACACTCCACACGTGCGCTCTCCGTGTGTGCGTGCTCTAGTGCGCGTGTGTTGTTACCTGTGGCGACTCGCGGCACGCTGTCCGGTTTGGTAGCTTTGGACTCCGGGGTCGGTGTATCCCAGGCCCCAGCACACCCGGACGAACGTGAGGGCCAACAGGTAAAGCAACGTCTCCATCCTCACGTGGACTCTCCGATCTGTTCTCAAGTTAACTTTTCATGTGGTCCAAAACAAATGTATTCCAAAAACAGATATATATATAGTCCAGAGAATCAGCAGCGAGGTGAAGGGAAAGCCATACGGTGAAAATCAAATCCCGGTGGTGTTATGGCAAGTGCATGTCGTGCGTAAAGGCGCAGTGGAAGCGATGGGACGTGATGTGCGCGCTTCGAGGACTGTTAGGAGAGTGAAGCAGGAGCTGGAAAGTTTTCTGTCAGAGTGAAAGAAGCCCATGCCCAACAAGGCCCCCTCACGCCCCCCCCCCCTCCTCCTCTCTCTCTCTATGTGTGTGTGTGTGTGTGTGTGTGTGTGTGTGTGTGTGTGTGTGTGTGTGTGTGTGTGTGTGTGTGTGTGTGTGTGTCCCTCTCAGCTAATTCAGCCTCATTCAAATGAAAGCTGGTTGGCACTGTAAGCTATTGTTGAGCTGCCAGAGTAATTTTAGCAAAAAAACACTGTCCAAAGTGCGTAAAACTTAAATGCCATTAAAAGTGGGGAGTTCCTTGTAAAAATATGTGAAACAAGAACAGAATTGAAAACAGGAAAATATTGAAGGATATGTTTTCATAATGATTAAGATGAAAAATGAACAAAATGTAATGCTGCCTCCATTTTGACATGCACAGGATGTTTTGGGAGTCATAACCAAATATTAAGTCTGCCAAAACTGTGGATGCTATTTAGGAGGAAAGAGGATACAGGAAAATAAACCACAAGAGATAGAGAAGGAATGAATGTGAATGCGGACCCAAATTTAATACCTGAAACAGCTTCCCTCAGACATAACGATAAGAAAGTGTTCAGGTCCATAGTTAAAGGTGCATAATGTCATTTTTTTCTAGTGGAGGGCCGGCCACCTGCTTGTATTCACGATATGGCATTAACCATATCCATCTTGCATTTATTTAATTACAAAAAAAACCCAAAAAACAATACTATGAACGTGGATCGCCTCTCCTCAGATCTGACCTGTAGCTTGGCCTGGTTATGTCACTTACTTGTCTCCATGGAGATAAATATGTTTAATGTCATACTGTGTAACAGTCACAGACAAGGCAAGGCAAGTTTATTTGTATAGCACAATCCGTACACAAAGTGCTAGCAATAACATTTCCATGGAGACAAGCAAACCCTGTGCCAGAAATGTTACTCAATAGAAGTGAGTTCCATGTCATCTGTAAACCAGGTGTTTCTCTGCATTAATAGTCAGGACAAAACTACTTACTGTGCTCTTAACAACAGATGATGAAAAATATTTGTTAATAATATTAATTTATATAAACATTGAAACTTCACACCCACAGTAACAGAGAGACGTCGGTTACAGGAGAGGTTTAAAGTTTGGTTTTGTCAAATATGCACTCTTTTTTACAAGTATTTTGCTCACACGTGTTACTTTTACTGTACTTTCTCAGCGTGATTTCTCATATAATGTGGACTCTCTCTTATGTGGGCACATTACAGCACAACCTCTACGACTCCATCAAGTCATTGGCTCTAAATGCTCCCACCTGCTCAGCATATACATTTTACCATACAAATAAGGCTCGGATTTGTGATCATGTTGATGAGATTTGCAAAACTATTTTATTTGCACATTTAAACACAAAAAAAAAAACATAAGAATAAAAAACACATTCTTACCATGAGAGGCTGCCTTACCACAAATCTGATCTGTAACTTGGGTGGTGTCGCCTGCCTGGAATATTCTAAGCAAAGCAGAAACATCTTCATGGAGACAAGCAGGTGGTGTACCTTCCACCTTGAAGCAGCAGCAATCCAGTTTACAGATTTTTTTGGTGATTCAAAATTACTGAGGCATTACATGGACATTGTATTACAAAAACATTTTATATTTCTAACATAAAATTTAAGCCTAAAAATAATAATTGTAATACTGATTCATTGTAAATTTCTCATTCATCCTATTTGAAATCAAAGCAGTGCCATCACCTTCCTGTGCCCCATGTCTTGCACAAACATCCTCTGCGATAAGAACCAGGCCTAATGACTATAATGGTTTAGAAATGGGGTCCCACCCGGATTCAGACGGAGAGCCAGGAACATGGTGTATTTATTTGCACATGTGATAGTGAAGGGACATTATCTCGGTGACGTAAACATGAGCGTGCCGATAGTGTTGAGGGTTCACATTATGGGGGTAAAATGGAAGTCCAATAATGGATGTTTATAAGGTTTCTTGGTTTGTGACACACTTCCAAAGAATTAACAACACTCCATCTGGGTTTCCCTGAAATTAAAGGTATACCACCTCATTATTTGGTTTTATAGTCTGCTACAATAACATTTTTATTAACTCCTTAAATACTGCACACAGCTATATATCTTGGTTACATATTTTGGGGTTTGGGGAAAAAATACCACTGGTCTTTGGAAGTGTTTGTTCAGCAAAAAAAGCTCTATATTAAACTGATGCATTACATTGCATTAGTTGTCCTGAACATTTTTGCACTCAAAGTACTGCTTTTACTGCTGTGCTTTAATTCACATGGTAAGCTGCAAAGGTAGACACAGTTGCCCTGGGGCAGACTGATATAGGAGTGACTGGCAATCTGCACCCCCTGCTTCTTTAAAGGTGCACACTGTAACTTTCCAGGTGGTGGGGCATCACTCGCTGGTCTCCATGGAGAATTATTGTCTTATGCTTCACTGCCATAATTCTGTGTGATTTATTGTCCCCAAATACCTTGAAAAACCTGCATTCTACTGTGAACAGGTCAACTCTGCACAGATCTGACCTGTAACATGGCCAAGCAACAACACCTGCTTGTCTCCTTGGAGAGAGATCAGTGTGATATTCCAGAAAAGTTGCATAGATCACCTTTAACCATTACCAGTATCACTAGTGACCCAGTGTCAGTAGCTGTGGTCTTCTTCCTTAGCATTGGAGAGTATTATTACAGCTAATAATCAAGGAAGGAAGGCTTTTGGTTGGAGAAAAAAAATAAAATGTATCCACTGAAAGAGTTACATTGTCCCACCCTGCGGCGGACTTGGTAGGGAGGCTCAGATCTGGTATTTCCTGGGCCTTCCTCAGGCACCTGTTACTTCTCTGAGCCAGAAGGATTTTGTTGTTTTTTTAAATTTCCGGGATGACTGACCAGATTATTTGTCTTTTTTTGGACACCTCACACAGCTGATGCCATGTGAGTAAACTATTGGTTAGAACAGACCATGGAACATGTCTCTGGGCAATTATCAGTTTCCTGGGGCTTATTTAAGGTGTGAATCTCACTATGGCTCAAATGTTCTTCCCTATTATACACTTACATCAATTTCCAAATGTTAAAAACTGAAGTATTTTAAAATATTGCTAGACAAAAGTTTTAAAGCAGACCTATTCTGCAAAATTGACTTTTTAGGGCTTTTAACTGTTTAACTGTATGTTAAAGTTGTTTCCCTTCACTATTTACTCTGAAGTTGTATTTGGAGTGATTTGTGGATTTTTGAACATGAACATGATCTTTAATCGTTTATTTTCAAGATGCCATATTGCTGATCAACCCGCCAGCAGATTGTTTCTTTTCTTAAGCTGTTTTAGATTAATATTGCAATTTAAAATGAGCAAATTATATCATAATGACCCACGGGTGTCGAGGCTTATAGCTATATAGCAGACACAAGCACAATAGGTCTTCTTTAACACATTCTCAAGTTTTTTCTTGCTAATCTGCACTCAAATGCAGGAAAACACAAGATGACTCAAATGTGGATAAATCAATCACAATACAACTGTCACTGAGCTGATGATGGAGGAGAACCTTTATAACATGTTTAAAAGGTCATGAAAGTCAAATTTGCATAATATGTCTTTTTTAAAATAATACAGATCTTCAAGAAAAACATTATGATTTTATTTTGAACTTGTTTTAAGCTACAGTTTTCCCATAATCATAAAGATGTATTTTTGCCAACATAATTACCAGAGAGAAAAAAATACTATTGCTTGCTCTGTCTTTATTTCTCCTGCCTCTCAAAGACACTGCACCGTTGAACCCATAACCAGGGCACAGAGCTTTTGCACCAGGGGCAGCAGCACAAACAGACTGCAGACAGATTAGGCTGAAGTGGCAGTAAAGAGCGGAGATACGTTTCAGAAGCTTGGCCCCTGCTGTGTTTGTAAAGTCTGGAAATTCATATGCTCGTTTAAGAGGAGAGTCTGGGTTTGCTTTAGACTGGCTGTATTTGCTGTACTTGGTGACACATGAATGAGGCCAGTCTGCAACAGGACAGGTCGAGTAGTGTGAAGGAGCAGCAGAAGTCATTTGCAGTATATTGACTAAAGTTTTCATCTCAATACATGTACATAGCTATAGAAGCAGTTTGTAGCATTTAGAGTGTGTATGACAACTAGCAGCTATTACTTTTGGTGGGATAGACACTATTGTAAGTATTTCAAGTTACAGTTTGTGAAGAATCACTGAAAAAAATGTTGAAAAATATAGGAAGTAGCACCGAGTTCTAAAAAGCAATCTCCCTCTGTCATCACTACATAACAAGGGGATTTTACACACAAAAAATGTTTTCCCAGAAAGGTGAAACGTTCATTTGACAAAGTAAAGGCGTATTTTATATGTCAAACAGCCTAACATTTGTGTAAATTAAACATACTTATGTTGCCAGGTAACAGTTATGGTTATGTCACATCTGCCGCCCATGTCCAACCACAGAGTAAAAAACAACATGGTCAAACTAGAAAAAAATAGGCAAGACTTTTAGCAAGTCTAAAACCGAAATATGTTAACTTTGTGAAATGAGGTGTCTAACCAACAAACCCACTTGTTACATCTTAAGTCTTGTTCTAGCTTGGGACAAAACTATCTTTGTATAGGGCTGCCTTAACTCCTTTAACAACATTTATATTACTCACACCGTATAGCAGTCCAACCAGAGCCTTGAATGAGAGTGACAGAATTACACCGTTTACCCTCCCCCGAGAGCAGAGGGGTCTTTGAGCTTCACTGGAGCATGCTGCACTGACAGCCATTCTGACAGTCCCTCCACGGAGCCAAACAACAACTGGAGGTCTCCCATAATAGTTAAACCAAACAACACACTGTGACCTGTACAAATGTGAAACGCCGGCCAAACCTCCAAGAATGTCAACACTACAGCCGGAAAGCATCAGAAACCACTCAAAAATAGGCAGAGGCAGGTAGTGTGGCCAAAATTGTACTAGAGTAAGGCTAAAGTTGCTTCAAAATACTATGATTCAAGTTGAAGTACAAAGCAGTGATCCAGGAAATTAAAAAAGAAAAAAAGCATTTGGGGAAATTACTCAAGTACGAGTAACTTAAAGAGTAACAATCTGCACGTAACATCTGATTTATGATTTGAAGTCAATGTAATTTGAAGGACGAAACATAAAATAATGAACAAAACACTGTATTTTCAAACACGTATCAGAAGGAGCCGTGCAAGAAACAGAAACGCTCAAATCATCTTGTCAACATAAAGCTTGTGTTACTTAGGAAAAAAATAACCACACTGTAAGAGTACTGTTACACAAATATATTACTCAAGTAGGTGTAAAAGTATGCTGTTTGAAAAGTACTCAGAAAAGTACAACTCTATGAAAAAGTTACTCAAGTAAATATAAGTGAATGCCTCCCACCACCCATGAACACAAAGACATGAATGGGCCAGTGGAGGTAAAGAGCGCAGAGGAAGCAGAGAGAGGAGATGGGGTACATTTTGAACAATGAGGAAGGATAAATTTTGGCTTCTGGGACCAAGACAAACAGTTTAGAAAGATGGTGTCCTGTTCTCTTCATGTCACTGCAACAGAAAGCCTTGTTTGTTTAGTTGTGTACAAGCTAATCCTGCCTATTTATAATGGCAGAGATACAGCCCGGAGGAATGTTAATCTTTCAGGGCTTTGGTCAAGAGTCCAGTGGCCCCAGTCGACAAACGCTTCACACAAGAAAAGAGAGATTGACCCCGGAACTGCTCCAAACGCTAGTGCTTTAAAGAAGATGCAATTAATCCCAAACCGCAGGGAAAAGGGAAAGAAAATGCTGTCCACTTGCATTTTTTCAAGACGACCTCATAGAGCAACCGCACAGACCGATGAAAGAGCCAGAGATTCTTGGGAAGTGAAGCGCACTGGGAGGAGAGAAAGAAGGGTTTTGACCTGAGATGCGTAGGAGAAACTATTAAAAGCTACAATATGTAACTTTTTAGCTGAAAATAGACTCAAAGCATGTTTTTTTTTTCATTTTGATTTGGTTGCACTGCACAGAAAAAACATGCATCTGTACTGTGAGCCGGCTTGCACCTCCACAAACCTGACTCTATACTTGTTTTCATGGAGATGTTGTTCCTGCTTATTGATTTCATGCTGATTAATAAAGAAACAATTCCTGGATTTCCTTTTGACCTCTTGTGTTTTAAAGCAACCAACAAGTTTACTGTGCTTTTTAAGAACTCATTTTCCAGGACATTTCCGTGACTTTTGACTTTTCAGGCCATAGACTCGTAATTAACAGCAGACAGTTTTAGGGCCCCATTTAGGAACATAATGTGTTGACCGGAGATCTGCTCAGTATGCTGCTACTTTTATTTTGGCAAAATAAATGCATTCCTTAAAACATTTTGGGCACAATACCAAAATGTATCTAAGAATAGAGAAACAATTTTTTTCTCTGCAGTGTACACCATGTAACTTTTTACTTTTAGGTGAAATCTGCTACTTACTTGTGTCAAAGAGATGCTATCGCTTTGCTTAGAATGCCTCAAAGCACTTTTCTATCTTGTATTTATTCGGGGTATTTTTACACTCCAGATCTGACCTGTAACATGATGACGGATAAATTTATTACTGTGGAACATTCCAGGCAAGTTTATAACATCTCCATGAAAAGAAGCAACCATTGCCATTGAAACTGAGCTGTGGTAGTTTCTTGAACAGTTTAACTTTCATTTGGATCCCATGTACTGACCAATGTAAACAACTCCTCCATCCTGTCCTATGGGTCAGGTTTGGGGCATCCTCCATGCGGGACTGACACAAAACATCACCCAAAGGAGGCATTCGGGGGGCATAAAAACACACGTCTAAGCTACCACAGTTGTACCACCTACAACTGGGGTCAGCACAATTAGACGACCTGTCATTAGACCTCCTACGGTGTTAATGAACATACAAGAGGCAGACATAACCTGCCTCTTGTCACTTCTCTGTTGCTATCAGCCAAGCACGGCCTGCTATTGGTACCGGTCAACCATGCAACTCTCAAGCCTTTCATAAAAAATACACTCTTTCTACCCACCTCAGCCTCTCCATCTCCTTCTATTGATCATCATCAGTGCCTGAGCCGTCAAACAACCAAATAACCTCTTTCCCACTGGCACGGTGTGGGTCTGTTTGGTGCGGGTCTTGCTGAGTTGTGTTTCCATGCTCTGGGCACGGCTCCTGGTCCAGGCTAAGGGCTCTGCTACATGAGACAGTAAAGTCATCTTAACATTTAATTTCTTAATTTATTTTTTTTTTTTAAAGGCTGAAAAAGACTGATTACAGCAGTTCATAAAAAGATGTTTAGTAATTCCAAGTTTGTGGTGCTGTCCCCTGTGGGAGCTAGTACCCTCCAGTGTCAGACCCTCAAACGGGGCAGTATGGTTCACTTTACACAATGGAGACACTTCCAGCCTGTAGCAATCCACTCCAAAGCGATCCTGTGGAAACAAAGCTTATGACACTTAAACCTTTGAAAAACATCACTTTGTGCACCTTTAAGTTATTGCCAATTCTCTGTCTAACTTTTCTGGTGGGGGTCCGTCTGGCTCCAATTAAATGTTTTTTGCTTTCCTGGGAATATTCCACAATATGGGATTATACCTATTTACATGGAGACAATTAAGCAGGTAACATCAGGCCAAGTTACATGTCAGATCTGTGGAGAGACGACCCTACTCATTAAGACTGCATGTTTCTCAAGGTGGATTTTAAGCAACTTTAATGCATAGTGTGAAACATTGCTACACCTGTAACTCATTCCTCACCAGCCTTACGCTCTCATAGGCCTCTCTCACACAATAGCCCCTCTGTTTCTCACATTGTTTATTTCCTCTTCACTTCTTCTGTTACCGTTGGACATCCAGGTCAAGCTCCGGGTGGTGAACCTTTTTTTTCATTGAGTTTTTCTGACGTCATGTAAACATTTTGAGGTATCCTGTCATCCGGTGCACACAGCTCCTTCTTGGCTCCTTCTCTGTGGTATCTTCAACTTGAACACTATCATGGTTCAAGTCCAGAGGAAGGTTAAGTTGTGTGGGGTTTATAGGAACCAAGCGATGACAGAATTATTAATAGTTCAAACCATGAGAATGCGGTAAGGGTTTCTCGAAAATTGCGATACCATTCAGGGAATTATTTAAATAGAATTTCTTTTCCTCATTTGTCAGAAGGAACAAAAAGAAAAAGACAGTTTCTTGACATTTTCCTGCTAAAGGAACTATACCAAATATTTTTATGCAGTTCAGTCAGATGATTTGCTCTAATTCCTCTTTTGGCCTCTTCCTCTTTTTGAATAGAAGAACTATTGTGCCTGTTTCTGCTCTATAGCTATAATCTATGACACACATGGATCATTATGTTAAGAATTTGCACATTTTAAATCGTAATATTCATCTAAAATTACCTAAAAGAAAAAAACAGAAACATGTCCATTGGCTTTCACATTAGAAAACTCTGTTGCCCAGTGGGAGCTGACATTATTGTAAATGTCATCACAACAAAAAGTTGACCCCTCCAATGGATAGAAGATCACAGCGAGCAGAGGATTTGAAAAAAATTGTACTAAAATGACTACGAAACACTGCCGAATCCTGTGCATATCACCGATTGACAAAATATAATTGGAGAACAAAGTAAGTACAGAGCAGTTGGCGCATGCTGGTAGCGGTGGAAATGGAGGTTGATTGGCAATATGGCATCTTGAAAAAAAAAGATTGCTCAAAAGTGCACGAACCACTCCAAATACATCTTCAGGTAGTAACTAGTGAGGGGAAACCACTATAACATGGTTAAAAGCTCTAAAAGTCTATTTTGCTGAATAGGTCTGCTTTAAACTCTATCCCAGCCAAGTATCTGTAAGTTATGAATAAGAAAAGTGTGGAATGAGTTTGGACTGTGGTTAACAGCTTAAACTTAACTCTGTCAAAAATTTGAAAACTGTAAAAATGGATACAGCTTCTTAGAAGTAAGAAATACCCCATTCTAAAATCCAAGTACTTCCACTTTCGCTTTTCACTTTTCCCCTTCTGTACATACTTGGAAATGGTGTTTAATGAGCACAGCTGGTTTGATGTGTGAATGACATAAATACATGTTATAATATCTGTGTAAAAAGTTTGATCCTTGAGAATAAAAAGGAACATGTTTAAAAGGTTTGGTTATGACTACTGTACAGCATGAAATACAGATTACACTAGTTTTGTAATGGCATCTTGGGTGTTCAATTGTGTGCAGAGAAGACTGAAGCTCCATTTCCCATGTAATTCTGCAGCTTTTTGGCAACCACTGATTTCTGAAAAGGAAGTAATTTTGGGGGAGAATTTGGCCCAAAACGTGGCGGGTGTGACTGTGTCGATGTAAAACTGTCCAGATGAATTGCTTCCTCGAGATTTACCAAAAGGATGTGTGCCAAAGTACAAAAAAAAAAACATCCTTTCTCACCACCTTTTAGCATTCTTTACTATAACCCCAGTTCATAATCTGGTGATAATCTTGTTTATATCACTATCTCACGGACCGCCAGGATGTCCATTTATTGTTCTATTGACTAATCTTTCGGACATGGGGTCTGGCCTATATCATAAACGTACAAGGTTACGATAGCCCCTTTCAGACTTATAGCAAAACTGACAAGATTTACAAAGCACAGAGCAACTCCATTCCTTAAATAGGGTCAATAGTCACAGAAGAATCCACTACTACATTCTTAAACGTCTTTTGAGCCAGGCCAAAAAGTTCAATGACTTAAAGTAAAGATGGAAAAGTCCCCTAAATAGTTTCATGAAATAAGTGTTACCAGTAAGTCTGCATGTAGCAATTTAAACCAGTAATACAGGGAGGTGAGTGATGGATCTTGCCCAAGGACACAACAAAAAACAGGCCTATAGTTTGCCAACTCCCACTTTTCAATGTAGAGAAACCACTTTTTACCATATGTAATTCAATGCAAAATTGATTTTCAAGAGCTTTAAGCCATGTTATAATGTTGTTACCCCCTCAAAAAACATACCTGGAGTTGTGTGTTGTTTCATTCACACATGGTAACCCTTTATTATTAGTCTGTCTACATCTCCAAAGCTTTAAATGAGTAATGAAGTGGCAGTTTTCAAGTTAATCGCTACCTTTTACCTTTAGTTCACTAGAGATTGGCAATTCCAGGGTTGAAATTATCCATATGATTCTAGTGAAGGTGTTTGGGGTTTTAAAACACCGTGGAGCACGTCCTTATTACCACATGACATCACAAGGTGGAACAGAGCGTTTTCAGTTCGAGAGAAGAACCCAGCCTAAATATGCAGGGTTTGTGTGTTAAATTTTGTGAATGGCACAAAACACAAATCCAGGTATGTTTTTGATGAGGAAACATTATAATAACCACACCAAATAGCCAATCAGAAAATAGCTTAGTATGGACCCTTTAAATATGTGTTCAATTAATCAAAGGTTTTGAATGGGGTTTGAAGGCAACATGACATGGGGCACGTTGACCCAGGACACGCTGGAGGGACTATGTCTCTCGGCTGGCCTGGGAACGCCTCGGGGTGCCACCGGAAGAGCTGGAGGACATGTCTGGGGTGAGGGAAGTCTGGGAGTCCCTGTTTAGACTGCTGCCCTCATGACCCGGCTACGGATAAGTCCGTAGAATAAGAAACTATATGTAAATGTATTAAAGCCCAGAGTAGACTGGAGTGTTACAACTTTCTCTTGCTGAGATATCTCAAACAAGAAGTGTGCCGTTGCTGACATTAATTACCTACCAGATTGTTTGGTTATTTCAGCTGTCAGCTTGCTCCCATTGAGGCCTAGTTACTGTATAACCCAAAGCTCATAAAGGCAGGACAAACATGCCATCCCCAAACAAATACCCAATAATGTGACCTCTAGTAACTGCTGCTGGCACGGGCGCTTGATTCATGTGCTGGGCTGGAGTGCTGGGAGTCTGTTTAACATCAGGTGTCTGTGTCATGGTTCATGCTGGTGGGCTGTGCAGGTGGTGGCTTGAAACAATGACACATCAATACATTTCAGCTGTAAATATTGTGATTGATGATAATATTGAAGCCATGTAATAGTAGTAGTTTCACATTATAAATTTTTTCATAGTATGTAAAATTTGTATTCACATAGTTTGCATAAAAATACAACTACTTTTTCTTGTTGAACTGAACGGTCTCTGAGAAAAAAGTTAAATGTATTGTAATTATTATATGTGCATAATGTTCCATTGTAATGAGACTGCTCGGTGATAAAGCTTTGTACATCCCCTAAATACTGAACAAATAGTGAATATTAGTGATGGGCAATACTGGCTAAAGTATCTAAAAGTATAGATCCTCATGCAAAAAAAAGAGGGTTTTGTTTGATGGGGTGGAGCAAAAATAATGACACTAACGTCGAATTCTTTACAGTAAGGGAGTTTCAGTGCATTTAAATACATTTATAATACATTCATTATCATAATAGTTGCCATTGTATTACTTGGTATCGGAACCAAAACCATCGCCCATCTTTAGTGGATATAGTAATTATTATGACAAGACTAATAGTGGGTGTGCACGCCTGCTAACCCTCTCCATGGGGAGGAGGCAGAGAGTCTGTGACAGGGCAGATCTCATTAGAAGAAGGCAGAGGGAGGACTGCTGAGCTGGGCATTCCACAGTGGCTCCACAGGAGAAGGATACGCACCACTTCTGTTCAGGAGGAATTAACCAGGGCGAGAAGAGGAGTAGAAGCCTCCCATAGAGTTCTCACCATTACAAATCCTATTGCATCAGGGTTTTCAGAGCTAACCACAAATGATTTGAAATTGGTCATGTGCTTATTGCCAAATTTGAACCACTGAACCTGTAGTTTTTGGGTGCTTAGCTACCTCCATCATTTTGCACCCTTTGAGTTTTCAATGGTAAAACTTGAATGTCCATAATATAATTATATGAATTTTTAACTGCACAAAAACTAAATTAAAGTGTCTTAAGTGTCTAAAGTCTCATTTGACTTAGATTTAAAACATTTGAGAGGCAAAATGTCTTCTTCGTTTATATAATATTTTGTTGCCTTGTACTAATTCTGATATAGCTCAAGGTTCTAAAACTATTCAGGCAAGGTCTAGATTTCCTATCGATTATATTACTTGGTCTTGATTTTTATTTTTAATCTTTGACAGCCCTCCTGATGAGTCTGGAATGTGTTTTTTGTCAGTGACACATGCAAATCAAATCTAATTAACCTCATCTCAGATTAACAAGAAAAAGAGTTTAGTGCATCTCTCATTTATTCCACAGAAATCTGTAATATTTTTAAGCTCCCGTGATATTTTTTTTCCTTTATTATTGCCGATATGGACGGATCATGTCTGTCCCTGATTGGGTGATCCACCTGCCAATCACACCCATTTGAAAACAGGGTGATTCACCATTGACCAGACTCACATTTTCTTGAAGTTTTGATGAAGTGTGTATTCTGGATCCCAGGTAACAAAAAGAGAATCATTGTAAAGTCAAATTTCATTTTCATAGCTTCAATTGCCTTATAATTTTGAATTCAACTCCAATACATTGTGCGGTTGCATGGCTGTTTGAATAATCCTGTTTTCCAATCAATCTCTCAAGCCCTGGAACATTTTTCAACACGTAAACCCAGTCCAATGATAACAAACATTATAGGCAGCATTTAAGTACCTCTTCCAGCACACTTGTTTTATAGTCACAGTGACTTGCCAAGCTCTATTTTTAAACCGAGGCCTGAATACTAAGTTTGGAAGCAGATAATGATGAAGAGCACTGAAAATCCTGCCTGGAATGAAACTTGGAGAGAGAGAGATACACCCCCATCAATCTCACCTCTTATCCAGCTTGCTTACAGTAGCCACTTCACTGCATGTATATGTGTATTTTTGTATATTTTGGTCCCTAGATTCGCCCCTCTCTTTAAGATTTTGATCTGGTGTGATTAAAACCAAAATGGGCCTGGTCTGGCTGAAGCTGTTTAGATTGGCTGCGATACTTGTATGAAAGCAGTTAGGATCAGTACACACATACTCCCTATCTCCCTGTGGACTTGTACATAATGTCTTCTCTTAGATCATTGTCAAAGTTTGTTAACATTCGAATGTGACGTTCACTTATTCCACCTATAGTCTATACACAATACCGCAGATTACAGAGGCCCGGTGCAAATCCCTCTTTGGCATTGTGCTCTAGTTTGTAGAATGAATTACAGGCTTAATATGGTGTAACCTTTGCTTAAAATCCCATTAATAATCCCAAACACAGCAGGGTTCTTAAATGCTATATGGAAAGTATGATGTGGGCTTTGATGGTTTTTAAAAGAAACTAAGGTTATTGCGAGGCCAGTGATGGAAGGCAAATCTCACAAAAAATGTTGGATTGTTGTCAGACCTACTCAAGTTTGTTCTACTGCGACTTGCATTTATAGGCGTAATAATAAAACACTTTGTCATTTTTTATAAATATGACAGATGACCCCAAATTGCCCCTGTATACATGTGTGTGTCAATGTTCTTTCCATGTCTAGGTGTGTTGGGTAGTAGTAGTAGTAGTAGTAGTAGGGCATATATTTCAACATCTGGAGACAGACCCCAAGGTGCAGTGAATGGGTCAAATGCAGAAGACAAACTTCCTCTACAGGGACAATAAAGTATACTCTTGTTTCTCAAGTTGTGGTACATGTACTACAGTCTCCTTGGTGGCACACTAATCCCTCTGTAGTTAAAATATTTGCTGAATGTAGTTATTTTTTAGGTTATCCTTGCTTGGAAAGAATAGCCATAAGGTAGTCCCATTTCAGACCTGGTTTAGCCCTAATTTAAACCTAAAATAGTCTTGTTTCAGACCTGGTGTTAATCTTGGGTGAAATATTTTTGTATGTGGTCCTTAGTGTGAAAAACTTGAGAACCACTGGGTTAGTATGTACAATACCATACCTCATTCCTGTATTGTATTACAACTATAGCTGTAGTTGGATACCCCCTAAAGATTTGATCCATAGTTTTTATATCCTATTGGTTGCATGTAGTGAAGTTTTACAAGAACCTAAAATCATAATAATGACATTTCAAATGACTTTTGGTTTGTGACTTACCGCTGCAGTAGAAACATTTGACCTGCCTTTATTAACACGCTCCAATAAAGAGCCATTGTTCACAGTAATCACTCCTTTTTCCACACAAACGTTTGACTGTAAAAATGTCAGATGGAGTTAAGCCAAAATCTTGTTGTTGCTCTAAGTCCGGGCCACTGTTTTCCCTGGAGTTTAAGAGGAGAGTTCAAACTGGCCGCCGCGGTTCAGAAAATGCACCTTGTTGATAAAAACCTACAAAGTTTGGAGGGTCTGGAGTTCCCATGGGAGAGCTCAGGGCACCGCGGGATACAGCAGCTCTGAGGACACATGGAACAGATTAGCAACAGCCTCATAAACGGCAACTGTGCTGTTTTCATTCACACACTGAAACATTGGGCTTCGTATGAGGGGAACTCACTGATTTTCAGGTGAAATGTGCTTCTTCTGTACCTTAATTCAATGCAATATTTATCATTCAGTTTTATTGCTATGATGATCTACCACATTAACAACATGTCCTCCAACAAAAACACATTTCTGGAACTATGTTTAAAATACCTTAAAGCTAGGGCATGAGAATTAAATGTTCATGTGTACATTATAGGGTAAAAGCACTTGACAAAATCATACCGCAGTGCGTGTCTGGAGCTAAAATATGTATTTTTTATTTCTCATCAACACAGAAGTAAGTCATAACAACAGTGGACTTGGGCAATCCACAGTTACTCTTCACCATTTAATAAAACCTGTTTCAAAGCCATGCATTGCCATAAAAATCATGCATGTGAATATTAACAATGTGCTAAAGCAGAGGTGCCCAAACTTTTTTTATCGAGGGCCACATCTCAAAACATATTCAAAGCGGAGGGCCACAGACCAGTGATCAATGTAGTGCGGTGCATTAAGCACAGCTTTGACAGAGGCGCTGTGTATTAATAAGGCTTGAAACACATTCATTTTAGGTCACACATTCATTTTAGGTCTGTATCACACTGCAATGTGGTGTTTGAGGATATAGTGGTAGAAATAGTTTAATTTGCTGTTAAAAGTAGCGCTTATGATCAAAGTGGGCCTGCTCAGCAGGAGGCCTGAGGACCAATAAAAACTGGTCTGAGGGCCACATTTGGCCCCCGGGCCATAGTTTGGACACACCTGTGCTAAAGGGTTTGTGAGAGCTGTTGGGGGAGAGTTGTTTTTTTTTTGCAACATACAGTTTACTTTACTTATTGTGTTTTGGTTTATTCTTGATGTCAAATTCTTTCATAATCCATTTCTTTATGTCCACCTGTAAGTGCATCTGGCATAAATCCTGCATGTCAGTTTAAACCTGCGAATAAGAGGCTGAAAAACTCTTTATTTACACGTCAGGCATTACGTGAAATTAATGTGAAAGACATCTGTCATCAATCTATGGGTACTTTATTTGAGAACAACCCTCATGGTATCTGCAATAAAATTATTTACTTTAAAGGGTACAATTTTCACACTATTTTGATTACCCACATTGCATGTTTGGTTCAAGTTAAGGCATTACCAATCTAATATAGTCTGTTTATCTCATTCTCACTACAGCCATCTGGCTTTCGAAGTATCGTGTGAGAATCTGACTTTATAACTCTTTAAGACCTGTTAAGACCCCCTCGCGTGGTAAAAGCCTTGTTGGTGAAATTTAACTTGGAGCGTTCATTGGGTTTACAGATCTCGGTGAGGTCTACTCTTGCACGGGTTGGTAGCTGCTAAAACTGCTGTGGTTTCTAATTGATTTGGGCTCCGCATAAACATCCTGCTGCTACTCCCTCACCACTGCGCTGTTTATGGGCGAGCGAGCGTCTTCAAACAGGCCACACAAGAGGTGTATGACGACAGCCAGCATAACAAAATCATTCACACCAGGCAACATCCTCAGAATCAAATGAAGATTTTTAGTGCGGTTGTAAAATTAAAATCTGCCATTTTGAACAGAGGATTTTACTGCAGGAAGGGGATGACAATTTGGCAAAAACATAAACGAATGCTGTGAAAATGTATATCAGGGATAGCAGACGATTAAAAAGAGTGAAAGAAAAAAAAGACGAAAAGAAAAAACAGAAATTAAGGAAGAGAAGGAATTGCACTGCACCGGGCCAGGTTATAGCAAAGATGCTAGTTTACACAAATTGATTTATATTGGCCCCCTTGCAAAATATGAGTTTTTTAAAAAGCTATTTTGGAGACCCAACTCAAGTCCACATTTCTATGCATTGTGTTGTTTGTTTGTTTTTTTTTTTAATTATCATTATTATTTCATTTTTTACCATTTGGAATCATCTCACTATTATGAAATGGGGTTAAGGATGGGGTGAGACATCAGAAAGCAGCATTTGGAGCCAGGGAATTAAACTTACAATCCAGTCAGACCCATTATATCAGGGGTGTCAAACTCAAATTCATGGAGGGCCAAACTTGAAAACTAGGACCAAGTCGTGGGCCAAACTAAATATTTACTGAAACATTTTAAAACTAAATATTTACTGAAACATTTTAACAACCTCTGAATGTTTTTCAGAAGGGGTGGATTAAATTTGAGTGAGGCGACAGGGAGCAGATGCTAATGAGTGTTAACAGAAGTGATGGGCGCCGGCACCAACGTATTTGCAAAGTATTCTGGGATTGTTGTATTAGTGGTGCATGAAGTATACTGGAGCGGTGACCGGCGGGCCAGCTCTAATACATATTTGATATGATCTCATGGGCCAAATATATTTATATCAAGGGCTAAATTTGGCCCGCGGGCCTGAGTCTGACATTATATTATACTGGCTATTGTGTGGCACCAGGAAAAAAGGCTTAAGACTATTTCCTGTTCTTTGGTATTCTGATACCCATTTTACCGTAAATTTGGAGTTGTTGCTACATTATCTGCATCGTACTTTGTCTGTTTTATTATTACTTCCTATTGCAATATAGTCAACGGTTTATTGGCACATAATAACAATAAGAACCCAGTGGAGAAACAATGATTGTGTTTCCTGCAATTGTTTCAGCTGCAAATCAAAAGGAAACGTGTTGAAAGTGCCTATCTGCATCGATCGCTCTGATAGGAAGCGATAGGGTCAAAGTCCTGTGGACATGCACTTTGAACAAACATATGACCAACGTTACATCTGTTCAGCAGCAGCATGACCTGTGTGTGACCCATGCGTGACCCCGGGTTCAAAGGTGAAAAGGCCAGGACTGCAGTCGACGATACATATGACTGTTATAGCATATATTGGTTTTATTTACATTATTTTTTTTTTAAATCTCACCTAAAAGTATATATATAAATGTCCAAACCCTATCTCTTTTTTCTGCTTGTCTCCATGGAGACCCTACTGCTTGGCCTGGAATATTCTACAGCAGAGCTTTAAAGTTAAAACTCTGTGTGTTCGTTTTCTAAAAATACATTGAAAAAACTGTATTCTTACTGTGAGGAGGGTCGCCTCTCCTCAGATCTGACTTGCAACTTTGGCCTGGTGGTGTTTATAGCTTGTCTCTAGTAGATAATTTTAATGCCAAGCATTGATAAATCTGCAAAGCATTGATATCTACAAGGACAAAAGCAGGTATACCCTCCCCCACAAAAGTGAATGCACCTTTAAGAAGAAGCATATCCAATTTATCTCAATTAAATTATACTATAAGCATTAAAACAAAATATGGGCTACTGCTCCTATGTAAAAAAAAAAAAAAAAAAAAAAAAAAAAAACTATCCCCCTATTATTTTTGTAAAATTGTCTCCGGGGCCTGTAGCTAATTCCACTGAAATTCATATGTTTTTAGGCTCCCTGCAGCAACAACACAGGGCTGCAGAGGATAATCAGAAGAGCATGGTGGGTCATAGGAGCTGTTATGGCTACTGAAAGAGCAGCAGTAAAAAGCACAGACAAATAAATCAGGAATAGAAACCCGAGATGAGTGGATTTAGCCTCTGCAGATAGAGCTCTGCCAGTGTCATAAACCTGAGCAAATAAGAGCTAATAAAAAACATGTGAATGATAATTAGCTAATGGCCTATTGCAGCGATAATCAAACGTTTCACACCAAGTCCCACATCAGAAAATATTTGGATTGTAAAAATGTAAGTGAAAATAGGTCAAAGGTCCAATTTTTATATGCGCTTTTTCACCCTCAAGACATCTTCAAAGCATTTTACATCAAGGAACCGCTCACCATTCTCACACACATCCACATACCAGTGTAAGCAGACACTGAGGGTGAGGTGGGTTTAAGTGTCTTGCCCAAGAACACAACAACAGCATTAATCTGTGGGAGCTGGAATCGCACTGTCAACCTGCGGGTCAATGGATCTGATCACTCAACAAATGATATTTATGTCGACAGTGGGATTCGAACCTCCAACTTTCAGATCAGTGGGAAAAAAAAACTCTACCAACTGAGCTACTGTCTAAACATTTATCCATTTAACATTCAGAGTTAAGGAAAACAATATTCTCGATGGATACTGTTTGCTTTTTGGGAATAAGTTGAAAGAGTCAAAGCAGTAAAACTGAACTCACTTCTGGTAGATTAAGTTTGATAGACTCAGCACCTGAACATACATCTTATAATCGTCATCACTCCTGACTCTGTAACCCCTTCTGTTTTGGCTTCACAGATTCTTGGCTGCAAATGATGAACTTTTAATCTCCACTACAAACCCAATGTTTAATCCAAATGCATGGGTGAAATGATGTCAGGACCACCCTCACTGTATTCTCCGTGCCCTCCATACAAGGCAACGTCCAGCCACTTCTAACCCAGAGCCTGTGAGGGTCTTTTGGGGACAAATGTTTCCAAAAAAAAAAAAAAGCATGAAATAAATTAAATGAGTTAGTTTTTTTACTTATTTGACCTGAGTTAACATTACAACAGTAGCTCAGTCGGTGTCTGTCCACTGATCCGAAGGTTGACGGTCCGAATGCCGCTCTTGACATAAACATCATTGGTTGAGCGGTCAGATCTGCTGACCCACAAGTTGGAGGTGTGATTCCAGCTGCCACAGATGAATGCCGTTGTTGTGTCTCTTGGGCAAAATACTTAACCCACCTCACGCCTAGTGTATGAATACACTGGTGAATGGGTGCTTGAGTGCCTCGAAGATGGAAAAGCGCTATTTAAAATGGGACCATAACCATTTACTATTTCAAACTATTATCAATATATTTTTATTCAGTATTAAAACTAAGTGCAAACACAGAAAAATAACTATTTTGAAAAAAGACAAAATGTGTCTCTAAAACTGTAAATCAGTATAAAAGCTGGGATACCATTGTCCAATTACAAGGCTGAAGTATCGCACAAGCATTCACAACTTTCAAAAACGTTATATCCCGGTGCACTGTTCTGTCCTCCAGGTTTGCAATGAATAGATGCAGACACAACTTAGCGATCCAGTTTTGTGTTATTTTTACTTTAAAATCTAGTTGATGTTTTTGTTTTCACTCATTTAAAAGAATAAAGTTGGATACCCCAATGTTATTTTCTGAACGTCAGAAACATCACTATAAAAACTCACTTTGATATCGTTTCTTTCCTTAAGCACATTCATCCCTGGACCTGAGCACCGCCCTGCTCTCCTCCATAGCCGCTCTTTAATGAGAGTTTGCGTAAAGAAAGCAAAAGGCCCGGCCACAGAAAGCGCTTCTTTGTGGCGTGGTTGTTATTTTGTAGGAGTCGATCTTGCTCTGCCACAGCACCACCCGGAGTCTGGAGACGCAGGTAAAGTCTAAAGCTACAAAGTGGAAATCTCACCCAAAGAAAACACTGCACTAACTTTAATTCACCTCAACTTGGATTTTTGTAAAAGAGGTCATTGTCTGGTTTGAAATCATCAGGTCATTTTTTTAAGGGAGACTGAAAACCCAATAAGGCATGTTTAGTTGAAAGAGATATAGTCGTTTAAATACATAGCTGATTGAAATATATATGGTGAGAGGTGAATACAGAGCGTTTTATTCCACAAGTCTAACAGTGTGGTTTTGTGGTCAGTGTGTTGATTGACAGACCCTGATGTTAAGCGCCTACTTCTGGGTTAGCCCTGTGTTACAGGATCACATCTTTTCTAAGCAAGTGTGCTATTTTAAAGTGACATATAAACATTCTAATGCAATTGTTGAAAGGATAGGACACATTTTCCAGTTTAATATGGCTTACCACATACATACCTCATTCTATTCTCCATCCTCTTATGATACACTAACCAGTCTTTACACTACCCAGTCTTTACGTCTTCTGTTGCTGCATCCATAAATCTTCATCTACCTTTTTCTAAGCCTCCTGTGTGGTTGTCTAATCTACAAGCTTTATCTGATATTTACTGACACAGTGACGCACTCATCACATTCGTACTGGACCAGGTGAATGAAGAGTCTTGTATAAGAACACAATGGCAGTATGAACTGGTCTGAGCAGAAATCAATCTTCTGACCTTCAGGTTGGTGAAGTAACCACTGAGCCACTTCTGTCCCACATGGCACCTGGTATTCCCTGTGATCTCCCAGCCTAGTATTAACCAGGCCCAAACCTGCTTAGCTTCCGAGATCCAACAAGATCTGGCATTTTCAAGATGGCAGTTACCGTAGAGTGGGAACAGGTGTGCAGCACTTGTATAGAATGTAGTTGCATTGTCTAGCAAGTATACACTGAAAGGAATGTACTGTATGTTGGAAGTATGCCTTAAACCTCTGCTAAGCTTTTAACCAGTCTGCAGGCTTGAAACCCCACTCAATAAAACTCAGGGTTACAATTTTGGCCCATTAACCTCAGGCTTGTTGGTTTGATCCTGCACAACTACAGCAGAAACATAGCATAGTTATTTGAATCCCAGAGCTTTCATCAACTTCATATCTTCAACTTCCCACAACTTTTTCTCCTCCTTGCGCTTCCTTCCTGTTACCTCTCCCCAGTCTAGTGTCATTCCAGCTTGTATCTTTTTCATTTTGTAAAGAATGAGCTCATCCCAGGAGCTTAAAATGTTCCAAATTTAGCTCGGGTTGGAATTTCCCATTAAAGGTGTTTTGTGCTGCCTCCAGTGCCCCAGTCTTGAGGTGAGGCTTCTACTTTTCCCTTTTCTCGCCTCCTCCTAAACGGTGAGAGCAGAGGTGCACTGCCCACACATCCCAGGACAAAGCAGGGCATTCATAAAGAGGAGCTCAGCTGTACGCCCACTGCCCTGACAGAGCTCAGCAGCCAGAGAACCAAGCAGCATTTCATATGAAGAAGGAAAACATGAACAGCACTGAGTGAATGGTGCCCACAGGCTTAACACAGGGCTCTATGCTATATGCCAGGACAACTGTGGTTTATAGTCCTGTTACAGTGCATGTGACTCAGGCTTAGAGCTGTGTTAGTACTGGAATGGAAAGTGAGGGAATAAAGCTTAACCTGTAGTTTGCATGTACAGTAAAAGTCTGTTGATATTTTGCCATGTGTCTTAATCCACCAAAAACATGCACTTAGCTAATTCCCCGCAGAGGTAATGCCCAGAGACTAAAGGATGGGTCATATGAGGACAAAGTCAGTCAAGGTATAAAGAAAAGAATCTAAAACCCCTTAATAATAGAAACAGATCTATTGACTTCCTGTTCAAAATTGCACAACGTCATAATAGTGGCGTTTCATAGCAAGTATTGTATTTCTCATGCACATGTTTTTATTGTTGAAAAAGTGACATTGTTTAAACCTACATGTATGAGCGTGAGTCTGATTTTTTTTGAAATAATTACATAATTGCACAATAATCGCAGTGGGCATAGAGCAGTGGGCCGAGAGATAGGGAGTAGGTGAAGATTGCTGAGGTTCTGACAAAAACTTGAAAAAGTTTCTAATTTTGAGTAATCTAATTATGAAGAAACACTGTTATAAGTTAAGTTCATAAACATAATGGCACGGTGATGCAGAGACCAGCACTCTCTCCTCATAGCAACAAAGTTCTGGGTTCAACTCCTGGGCCGCCGGGGACTTTTGTGAGGAATTTGTATCTTTCTCTCTGTGTCTGGCCAGTTTCCGATGGGCAAACATGCACAATAGGTCAAATCCTTCAGTGATGGTAGTTCTGACCAAGCCTAGCAGCAAGACCACAGAGATGGGTCAAGATCCAGATTCAAAATTTAAAGATTTATAGTCATTGTCACAAGTAACAACAAAATTACATTTACAGCATTAAACAGTAACTGTGGCTTTAGTGCAAGAGGAGGTAACAGCATTGTAACACGGCTTAAAGCTCACGAGAATCAATTTTGTTTAATATAGGACCTTTAGCCTTAAATTATACCCTATTATCCCTTTAAAATTATGGTTTTGTCAGCGTTATCAGCACATGTAATCAGTAATTCTTGCTCGTGGCTAGAATGTGATTTGTTCAGTCTGTAGGCCTTCTTTCTCTGCCCCATCTGTTTTAAAGGTTATGAATTGACATACTGCTGCTTATAAGAAACTCTTTTTCAAATAAACGCAAAGACAAGAGTTTGACAAATGCATACTTTAGCTTGAACCTGACTCAGAATTCCCAATGTGAATCTTTCTTGGAATTCCTCTTTGATTGTGCCAGCAGCTCCCCAAGTGTTAGTGTGTGGGATGTCCAACCTTGATCAAAATGGGACCTTTAAGAACCAGCCAAATGGTTATCTTCAAACACTATACCATTACATCACTGCCTAACGCTTCATTGCTTCTAAACAAGTGTTTCTCAAACTGTGGTGCGCAAGCTTCTTCAGGTGGTACTTGGACAGCTGTTCAGTATGTGGATGTGCCTAAGTTAGAGTTCAATTCATCCATTTTTGGGTCTCCTTTGGATTTGTTTTGTCTAGAATTAAAGTGGAAATGATGTACTCCACTTTTAGACCTGGTTTAGCTCTGGATTAGATCTGGATTAGTCCTGTTATATACTTTAGACCTGTTGGTACTCAGAAAGCCAAATCTTTTCTTGGTGATTCTTGGTGTGAAAGCGAAATTGGTTTTCTGATTCCATCTTTATGCATGACCAAGCTGCAGATATAGGTTAAGTCAGCAACTCCCTATATAGTCGCTGTTATAGTAGAACATTCCTATGACATGACCTTAAGTGTTTTATAACTTCATTTACTTTGTGGGGACTCCCTTTTTTCGCTAGAAGCAGTAGCTCTGGAGCCAGGGAGTGAATGATCCTCTGCCAAGACCATAGTAATGTATGTATGGAGTTTATGGTGTGTGCTTACTCTGGTCTTATATGGGCTTTAACTTCTGTTTGACTTGTAGGTGTCCTGTATTTTAGCAGTTTACAAGCAGGTAGAGTGAACCACATCGCATATAACTACTGTTGTACTATTTTGAACAGGAAAACAATCATTCATCCTTTTTCCCTTTAAGTTCTGTGTTTTAACATAGTGGAGCTAAACTATTGCAGTATTTCGAAGCATTTTCTCAATATTTAGCTATTTCACATGAGTTGCGTCATAAAACTTTCACAGTTCTTCCTGAGGTACAGTGGGTCTCCACAGGATACCCTGGTTTCCTCCTTCAACTTCACAAAATGCTGTTGGCTAATCTTCTGGTTAGGTCCAAAACAAGAACAAGAAGAGAAAAATGCTTAAGGTGTTCATATCACCTACTACTTCTTCCCCGTACCTGATTTTTTCCATGTAGTTTGGCAAAATTTGTCTTGTTCCAGTGGAGATGTGTTGAAAAAGCAGCTGTTGATGTCAAATAGTAGAGTAAAAATATTGTATCCCTTTAATGGAATGCAAAAAAAAAAAAAAAAATGCAATAAAGTGGATTGACATTTTTTTATTTGCTCAAGGTTGAAACTAAATTTGGTAAATGATCTAAAGGTCCAAGAGACAGACAAGTTTCTCTCAACCATGATAGTACCAAATGAGGCGTCTTGCTAATCTATTCCATTGGGCGTTCCTATGGCAACAGGTGGTCAATGCTCCTCTTTTGGGACAGGAAGAGAGTCAAATCACCTGTTTATCTGACCTCGCTCTCGGTAATGACTCGTGCATAACCTACAGCCGCTATGTTTATACAGGAAGCCAATGAGAGCAGCCATTATTAAAGCTCTCCTCTTCTCACACAGTCACTTCAGACCTGCTGGAGTCTGACGATAAGGACAGGGTCTTGTTGTCTGTGTCTGTTATCTAAAACCATCCAGTGGAACATAAGAGGTGTCTGAGGAGGGTTCTACTGAAATCCACAGACCAAAAACACTTCTCTGACTCAAGGACTGCTCCTTGTAGCCTGTAGGTCGCTGATTTAATTTCTCATCCAGGTTGAATCTGGTTTTCAAATCATCATTGTGGCCATTGTTTTAATTTTGACATCTGCATTCAATATCCACTAGCTTGTCATAAATGTTTAGGGGGAGTAGCTTTAACTTGCAACCTGTTTATGATTAAAAAATGAGCCACATTTTTGGGGTGAATGTCAAAATTGTCATCACTCCTGGCAACAGAAAATAAAAAGTAAATTTTATTGATTTTGAATAATGGAAACTGTACTATACTTACAGATTCTTTGGAAGTCATACAACAATGTGCAAATGCATTGATACAGAAAGACATATTTGCTCAGTTCTTTCAAATCTCTTAGCTATAATTTATTGGAAAAACCCATTTTAAAGTTTCTGACATCACAATCCATTGTTCCTTTCACTTCTATAGAGCTGCCTCTTGCACATATATAGTCAGCAATGTCTTCTGTATAAACCTATTCATTAAAAGACATATTTATGAGGTCCTAAGTTCCCCTTCTTTCCTCTGACAGCATTGTATTCTTCCATTTTGTTTCATTAAATCACACATTCTTCCAGCAATGACCATAGCAACCCGATCACCACGTGGGACCTGTCTCTCTGTTATGTCTAGGTCTTGTCTTTATAACTGTGGTGTGTGGTGCTACAGCTGGACCTGATCTCACCCCAGAGTCCTCCTCCACACTCCAGAGGGACTCATAGACGGAGCGGAGCTGCTACTATCAGATTGTCATTACAAAAACGTCCCGCTCCATGTCAGAGAAGACTTTGGCTCTTCTGAAAGTGATTTACGGTTTAGGTTTATAAGTTTTCGCTTTTGTTCCTTTCTTTTATTTGTAAGCACATTTTTGCCATATGCCATATTTAAACATGTACTATGGAATTTTTATGGTGGAAGATAAACCCCTTTCCTACCCCAACAGAAATGTTATTGCTTTGCCTGAAATGTTACGCAGTATAGCATTAAAGAAAACCTATTGTGCTTGTGTTTGCTATATAGCTATAATCTGTGACATCCGTGGATCATTATGTTATAATTTTCACATTTTAAATCACAATATTCATCTAAAACAACTTAATAAAAGGAACAAGTCCGCTGATTTACGATGGGAGCTAACATCGCTATGAACGTCCTACGCGTATCGTCGATTAAGAAAATAAAGTTGAAGAACAAAGTAAGTACAGAGCAGTGAGCATGTACAGATGGTGGTGAAAAAGGGGGTCGATCGGCAATATGGCGTGATTAAAGATTGCTCAAACATGCACGAATCACTCCAAATATAACATTGGGTGAATACATGGTGGGGGAAGCAACTATAACATGGTTAAAAGCTCTAAAAAGTCAATTTTGCAGAGGTGAACCTGCTCACATGCAGTAAAAATTCATGTTTTTCGAGGCAATTTTCAGCGATAAAACCATCTGTTATGCCATTTTCTGTTTTGCCACATTTCAGGCAAAGCTATAACGTCTCTATGGAGGCAAGGAAAGTTCCATAGTGAAATTTTATTAAGACAACTGAGACAACTCATTTTGACTTTTCCAGTGATGCTCATAATGGAAATGATGATTGTTTGATATGGCCCTGATGAAAACACAGTCACCTGTTTTAGCTGATTAGCCACTTTGTAGAACATACGTTTAAATCCACAGTAATGGTTTTCAGTCATGTATTTATGTTGTTTTTATAGATCACATCGGCAGTCCAGAGCGCTCAGTGATGGAGTGTAGCTGCTACTATCAGATTGTCTGTCATTTTGTGGACTCCAAACACGTCCGAGTCCACGTATTCCACTGATGGGAATAGTGGGAGAGGCCCAAAGGGACCCTCAAGAGGACAGCTGCCGTGGGCTGAGGTTTGATCTGGACAACAGGAGAAGACAGGAGACATGTAGGAATGTCTAAACGAGATGTCAGGGCCAAACCATCACAGCCGTTGCATGTCTCAGGCCGGAATGCAGACATGAGTCATCTGTTTTAAATCAATAATCATTACATTTTCTGGATTGACCTTTTTGAATTGGAGTAAAAGGTAAACACATTTAAGACGTTGGCTATCAGTCAGTCATTAAGCTCGAGAAACAATAGTGTATACAGTTCACCGCAGGGTTGTTATAAAAGAGAGACATGGCTTTCAAATATCACTTAACAAAAAACCATCAAACGTTATTTCGTTGTTGTTTTGGGTATGATGGCTCCATGAATGCACTATATTAGTACAGTATTCACCAAACATACACGATAGGCAAATCAAGATCTGGGGAAGTGTTCCTGGCCCGACATCTCTAATAATACAATGTTTAATCGCTTATTTTCAAGACGCCACTTTGCTGATCAATCCCCGTTTTCACTGCTCTGTACAATTTTATTTTCTTAATCAGTGATACGTGGAGGATTTTGCAGCATCGTGTGTTGTAATTTTGGTCCAAATGAAAATAAAAATCTGTTGCTGGTAAGAGTGATCTGCAGCTATCCATCAGAAATGCCGACACTTTGTTGTGATGATGTTTACGGCAACGTCAGCTCCCATTGGGCACTGCAGTTTTCTAACACGCAAGTCAGCAGATTGGTTTCTTTTTTAAGCCATTTTGGATGAATATTGTGATTTAAAATGTGTGAATTGTAACATAATGATCCATGGATGTCATAGATAATAGCTATATAGCAGATATAAACACAATAGGTGTTCTTTAGAAGATCCCCAGCGCTGCACTGTGGCAGGTTGCACCAGCGATATTTAAAGATGGGTCAGATTTTCCTACAGGGACAAAAACCTTAACCTTATCTTGCTGATTTTTTTGGTCTACAAAAAGTAGTATTTTTGTTATTGACCCTTTTTTTTTTTTTTTTTTTTGCTTTTTCTCACATCTGCACTCATATAATACCCATAAATGTTGATATTGATTCTTGGTTTAACAGATAACTTGGATGAGAAAACACATTAAAGTCAATGAAAAGCATTTTATATTCCATGGGAAACTGAAGTCAAGTTTTTGTGAGGTTTCAATACAGCCTTAGCCTTGGGTCGCTGTACAAACAAAGTAGAGGGGCTTACGCGATCACTTTCCTCTGTTAAATGTCCCGAGGAGGTCCTGCTGTTTGCAGAAGAAAAGCTAACATAGATCACACTCCGACAACACTGGCTAAACTTTAACTTAGGAACTTTACGTGACCGTTAGGAGCCTCCATTCAGTCAAGTCTATGGGACATTCTCACTATTAGACTGTGATCTTTGGCCTGATAGAGCTGCTCCCGCTGAGAGGAGGAGAGGGGTCTTGCTGCTCTGGGATCAGTGTGCACACAGCCCCCAGGAAGAGGATGAACACTCAAGTTGATTTAATGAACATGTACAAAAAGGAAAAAAACTCTATGGGATGGAGGAAAAGAAAGTTACGACAACAGGACTTTAAACGTTTTGTGGAATAATTTTAGTCATACATTACAATCTTTAAAGGCAATGGTTTGGTGCCATTTAGTTTATATAAAAAAAAAAAAAAAAAACGTATATCAATAAAAAACATTTAAATACTTTTACAATATAAATAATTGGATCCCAAAACATGGTGGTCCCTTGTATATACTTGCACAAAGCCTTCAGATTTACTATTGGTCAGATCTGTGGAGCGGTGACCCCTCTCATTGTAAGTTCATGTTTTTAGATGCATTTTTGATCAAAAAAAACCCCCTGTAAATTAATATGTAAAATAGACTAGTTTAATGCCATATTGTGGAACATTAGCAAAGACAAGGCATTTAAGCCAAGGCAAGGCAAGTTTATTTTTATAGCACAATTTGTACACAAGGTAATTCAAAGTGATTTACGGAATAAGAAAGAAAAACATTAAAATCACACAAATCAAAACATAAATAATCACAAATAATCATCATAAAATTATCATTAAAACAGAAGAGTGCAGAACAAAAACTTTTCACAATGCACAACTAAACAGAACTGTTTTGAGCCTGGATTTAAACATTGTCAGAGTAGAGGCCTGTCTCACATATTCAGGAAGACTGTTCCAGGTTTTAGCTGCATTAAACTGAAACAATGTTTCCCCATGGTTAGTCTTGACTCTGGGCACCAGCAGGAGGCCGGTCCCTGAAGTCCTCAGAGTGCGAGATGGTTCATATGGCACTAACATGTCAGAGATGTACTTTAGATGTCAGAGATGTACTCCATGACCTAGGCCATGGAGAGACTTGTTCACAACCAGAGCTGCTTTAAAGTCTATTCTCTGAGCCACAGGAGACTTGAGCACAGGACTTATGTGCTCGTATTTCCTGGTTGTAGTCAGGACCCGAGCAGCAGTATTCTGAATGTACTGTTCTGTCTTAAGGCCCGTTTGAAGAGGCAAGTGAGCAGGCCGCTACAGTAGTCTAACCTATTGGAGACAAATGCACGGATAAGTCTCTCTAAGTCTGGCTTTGACAGTATACCTATGATTTTTGCAATGTTTTTAGATGGTTAAAAAGCTGCAGATGTTATTGATTTGATGTAGCTGTTAAAGTTCAAGTCTGAGTCCATTATTACCCCCTAAATTTGTAGCCTGATTTGAAGGTTTTAGAGAGAGAGACTGGAGGTGACTGCTGACACTTTCTCTATGTTTCTGTGGGTGGGTGATTTAGTTAGTTAAACTGTGTCTTCTAATTTAAAATTTTACACAAAAACTTATATTTACTGGTTTCAGAGAGCTTAATACACATGTAAAACTCAGGCTTTCGTTCTGCAGCCCTCTCTGGTTTGGACCTCTGCCCATAAAATCCCCCAGAGTTGACTCCCTGCAGAGCAATATAATCACTCAGCACTTCCGCCGATCGCCACAGTGACAGCTTGGAGAACATTGACTAAACACCATTTTACTGTCCAGTCACTTTAGTTATGGTCACTGTCATGGAACTATTTGAAACGATTGCAGCACTGCTCAGACATGACAGCAATGCCATTTGAGTACTGCTTAAAACAAATTGGATGTTCATACTGTATTTGAAATCATATATATTTCGCTCACGTGTGACCCAGAGCACTTTTGTTGGCGAAAAGCAGAGAGAGTCCAGAGGAATCCTTCTCAAATGAGGTCCAGACGTTTAACACATGTGGGCCATGATCAGACACAGGTGGGCCGGGCTAAACAGTGTATAAGGTACTGCATACTGACAGTTCCCTCAGGCCTCTCATCTCCACACATGTGATTCTAGTCCTGCCCAATGCATTATGGACCACTATACAGAGCCCATATTTATTTATACAAACACTGAGGAAATAAAATGTTTAAAGAATGAAATTGAAAGGACAAACTTCAAAGTATTTAGTTGTAAAGCTAGAAGACTGATTAAAGGTACATTATGTAGCTTTTCTGATCCGCCAACTCTCCTTTTCTCCTATGGGGGCGACAGCAGCTCAGTTTGTCCACTGGTTCGAATCCTGCTCTCAACATAAACATTATTGGTAGAGTGGTCAGATCCACTAACTCATAGATTGGTAATGTAATTCCAGCTCCCACAGATGAATTATGTTGTTGTGTCCTTGAGCAAGACACTTAACCCTCCCCTAGTGTCTGCGTACACTGGTGTGTGAGTGTGTATGTTAATAGGTGAGTGATTCCTTGGTGAAAAGCGCTTTGAGTGCCTTGAAGGTGGAAAATCGTTATATAAAAATGTGATCATCTCCATGGAAATGTTATTGATTCACTGGCACGTTCCACAGGAGGGAATTAAATTGATCTATCTTGCATTTATTTCATTACGCTTGCTGTTTAGAGCTCAGAAACATGAGGACTTGAAAAACCATTTATTCATACTGTGACTTTTCCACCAGAAAAGTTACAAAGTTCAACTTTAGGAATTGAAATTCATCATGTCTTGTCATGGTTGGTTGCCTGAATATGTGCCATCCTTCAAAGCTCTCAGAACAGATGTGAGGAACATTGGTCAACTGCAGTGCACATTTTATATGAACCAGATGAGCTAATAGAATTATTTGTGGCCTTTTTTTTTTAATGTGAGCATATTGAAAAGATTTTGAATTAAGTCACTTACCAAGGAAATGATCTATAATTGTATGCTTTATTAAATTAGGGAAGCAGCTTTTGCAGACCTGATGAGAATTGCATAAAGTTGAACATCGCCTCCAGTGAAAGATTTATGAACAAGAGACACAAAACACATGAAATCCTCTCAGTATCTGTTCTGATCTAAAGCCCGATGAACATGTGCGATAAAGGACTTTTATAAAAACCCAAAACATGTGGCAATATTCCACAATAAGACCAGCCATTATCTGTTCTTCTATTGTTGTAACAGAAACTCCACATGATATCATTTATTTATTTAATATTTGGCAAGACATTTATAATAATTGTACTTTTAATAGCCTTAATAAAGCATGCAGAGATACTTAATTCATAATGGACAAAATAATTGGTTACAGGTGGCTCAGGCTAACTAAATTAAAGCACTAGTATGTAACTTTTTCACTAAAAATAGGGAAGCAAAATAAAAGCATGTATTTTTACTCGACTTGCATCTCCTCAAAATGTTGTTCACTTGGCTACAATATCTCACAGTATGGCATAAGTATGGTTTTATCGTTCTGTTTCTATGGAATCATGCAGTTGATGACCTCCAGAAAGTTACATACTATGACTTTAATTAATAAGGCTGTTAAAAGGGAAGTTATGATGAAGTGCTACTGAATATGTAGTTTTTACAGACATGAGAAGAGATTTATCCACGCACTTGCTACTTAAACCTGCTGACTTTTTATTAGTTTGATTGAAGGCACGATATGTAGTATAATGGAGCATCAGTGAGACAGTAAAGATGGCGACTTCAAAGCTGCTCTGATTTAGTGTCTGGGGAGATAGTCTTTATCACACAGTTGACATGATGAGATCCAGAGATGACAGACCAGAGGTTATAGTCATTTGAGAGAAGACAGTGCTTGGCGTGTGCAGGGCTGAAAACAGATGTGGACCTATAGTGTATGTTTCTAAGACTCAGCAGTTTAATATTAAAATAGCTAGGTCACTATGTTTTTAAATCATTGTTACGGTCAATATAATAGATAGATGAGTCTGGTAATAAAAGCTGGTAGCACCCAAGCTTACTGCCCTAAATATCGTAGTATGTGGAGACAATCAGATTAAGATACCTGAAGAAACCAAAGTTTAAATTATATATATACACACTTGGTTGTACAGGCACAGGTTTTGGGAATAACTAAATACTACAGCATGCTTGCAAAAACACTACTATATTTGTCACTCGCCTAAAATCAAAAGAATAAACTGAGGAATTAAGGTTATTCCTCACTAGAGTTGACAAGTATAAGACCACATAAATTGGTGTACACCCACGGACTGAGGGATGACACAGATATAAGGCCATGATATTTAAAAGAAGGCACTATGAATTAATGTTAAAAATCACTTTCTATTCTAAAGAAAAGGGTGTTTTTTGTTTTTTTTCATGGTGGTATTGGAATCAGTATTGAGTATCAAGTCTATTTCTTAGTATCAAAATCTAGTTTGAAATGTTTGCATCGTGACAACACTATTCCTCACCAGTGTTGGGAATCTTACTTCAAAAATGTAATTAGTTATAGTTACAAGTTACTTCTCCCAAAAAGTAACTGAGTTACCATCTCAGTTACTTTTTGGGAGAAGTAACTAGTTACTAGGCAAAGTAACTATGCTGTTACTTTGTTAAAACAATAAAAACACAACAGATGTGAACCTTTAACATTTATTTCACTTTAACAGATTGTAATTATATTGTATTTGTTTAAAGTGATTCATGTGACACCAGCCTGGACACTTCAGTCACATTTAGACATATGTCCATGTCAAATATGTCACAGTAGTTTGTGTAAAGTTGGAGGAGGCACCGTGCGTCAGGGCGTCACGTTTCTGATCAAAACTCAACTCGGACTGACTCTGAGAGACTCTGATGAAGAGCAGAGTGAACTGAAGTAATAGTAACGCGCCACATTTTACTGTCAGTAACGGTAACGGCGTTGGGACGCTGGGAAAAGTAATTAGTTAAATTACTCCGTTAGTGAAAAAACAACACGTTAGTAACGCCGTTATTGTTTAACGCCGTTATTCCCAACACTGTTCCTCACTTACCTTATGCCTTGTTCCGAACATTCAAGTTATTCAGAGTTTATTCACCATGACAGTAAAGCTTATCACAAATAGCATGCGAACGTGCACTTCCTGATTATTGGATAGATGCTGACAGCACGCAGCAGACTTATTTTGACCTGGAGAGCTGCTTATACAAAACATCTGCTCTGGAGCAAGATAAATTAGCTCGAAACCATGGGGAAAATAGACTGCTGGGCCTTTAATTACAATATTCATATCTGTGACAGTTTTGTATCATGTCTCCAGATTCTTTTGAGGCATAAATCTACTGAGCACCACGCAGCCCCTCAGAATGGTCGTTCTGAATCAGAGCACCCCTCACAGTAGCTGACAATTCATCCGAGTAGATTTAAGTCCAGTATGTGTCTGGGTTTCATTGAGACCATTCATCTTAGAAGTACAAAGGTGGGTTTCATCCCAGTACTTTGGTCTTTGGTGTCTATAATCTCCAGGGCCCACAGTATGATCCATTTCACAGCTGCTGCTCAGCACTGCTCCAAAGTAATCCATGTGAAATATTATTCAGTTTTATATTTCCTATGTATATCAAGTACAGTGGTCACCCAACCTGGCACTTCATCAGATTCTGTTACAGTGTTTGGGTAAAGTTTATGGTGATATTTCATTCTGACCATACACTGCACATTATCACCACTGAAGATCTAAGGTCAGGTTATGTTTCTTTTGGTGGTGAGATGAAATGGTGAAAATGGCTGTTGGTTGAGTTAATAGATTGGAGATACTATATTAGAGGCACAGTGGTAGAGTGGTTAGCTCTCATGCTTCACGACCTTAAACTTTCTGGATTTTGCTGTCCTGCAGATAACGTTCCTGTTATTTCTATTTGGGCGTTTTCATAAAAAGAATTTCAAGTTAGAAGTATTGTGTCCTCTTATAGGTGATATTTTGAGGATCTTTTACTATTCAAAAGATAGAATAAATTGTTAATCGCTATGGAAATGGTCAAAATTTTTCATCATTCTGAAACCCATTACATTTTTTAGTTAAATTCCAAATGATTAATGAGATGAGGAACAGTGTAGCCGCTAGACTCACTTTTGATTCATTTATATTTATTGAGACAAGCCGCAAGTTCCGTGAATAACAAACCCCCCAAAAAGCTCAAGTTTCATTCAAATTAGAGTCAAAATAATTATAATATATATGTATAATTATTATAATTAGTAATAGCCCTGTCTAATTTTTCACCACATATATAATAAGAGTAATAATCTTTTTTTTTTTTTTTTTTTTTTTTTTTTAAATAGTTAGTCTCTTGTTGAAATGAGGAGGTAATGTGAAACAATCTGCAGTGAAACCAGTTGCTCTGGGCAGACATGATAAGACTGCAGCAGGAAAGTGGTAGCAGCGTGTTTTCATGATTTGAACCAGACAGATTCTCCACCACTCGCCAACAATACTCCAGGCATTTTAATGGAAGCGGATGGGAATGTTTATCTGAGCAGCTATTGTGCACAGGCTGGAAAGCGTCTGCAGGTTTTGTTGAAGTTATGCATGTAATAAATGATTTACAGTTGAAATAAGTTAAAGGTCCCATATTACACTGTTTTCTGATCTGTTATAATGCTGTTTCCTCAGCAAAATCATACCTGGAGTTGGATTTACACTGCAAGGCCAAAAAAAAAAAAAAAGGCGCCATCTGTTGGTCAGGTCTAGGTTCAGCAACAGTTTGTGCTCAAAGAATGAGGTCAGCTGACTACCCGAATATACTGAATGACCAGGTTATTCCATCAATGGATTTCTTCTTCCCTGACGGCACGGGCATATTCCAAGATGACAATGCCAAGATTTATGGGGCTCAAATTGTGAAAGAATGGTTCAGGGAGCATGAGACATAATTTTCACACATGGATTGGCCACCACAGAGTCCAGACCTTAACCCCATTGAGAATCTTTGGGATGTGCTGGAGAAGCTTTGTGCAGAGGTCAGACTCGACCATCATCAATGCAAGATCTACACTATCTAAGAGTATCTTGTGATGTTCTGTGATAATACAGGAAGTGCTCCAGGAAGTGTTTTTAAACTACATAAACCTTATCTAGAATCATTTGGATGATTTCAGCCCTGGAATTGCCTATGTCAACTGAACAAAAGGTAAAAGGTAGCTGTTAACTTGAAAACTACTTGTTCATGACATCACGAAGGCAAAAGGAACCACATTTCCATGGAGACAAGCAGGTGAAGACCTTCTTTCAGGTCAAATTAGAGTCAGGTTTGTTTCAGATGCAAATCCCACTAAGGACATATGTTTTTCTATTTTCAGTGCAAAAAACATCCAAAAACATCAACAAAGCAATAACCTGCTTTTATTTTAGTTAGGCTATAAAGTTACGCAGTAGGGCTTTCCGTTTCAGAGAATGAACTTTTGGAACATATGAACATAAGTTACCCTTGTCTTGCACGTGCCTCCTGAATTAGTTCAGGGGCTCCGTGTGTCCTTTGTGGTTGCAGTCGTTTGCATGTGGGCTTCACGCTGACCTGCCTCCCTACTCTGTCTTTCATGCGTGACGGACAGGGCTGTTTTATGTCCTCCTCTGCCCCCCGTAGCTCCGAGTGTGTCTGATTTAAGAGCTGTGAGGAGGAAAAGGACGACTCCATCCTTCCTGTGTTTGGATGACACCACAGGGAAACAGCAGCTGGGACCTGCACAAGATAAACAATGCAGGTTTGAAGGAGGATTTTACTACTGGCCAATCCATACATGAAACTACCATGAAATAAAGGCTTACTATGTTGTTGCACACTTGTTAGGGTTACATGTTTTCAGGGGACATTTAAGGCATTGGATTAAATTCATTTCCTTGGGACTAATCCTAACCTTAACCTGGCTTAACTCAGACCGTTAGATAAACCCATATCTTCACTTTAAATCATGTTGTTTACCTCATGGGACCTGATTTTTGGTTCCCATTTAAGGTCCTCTTGAAGAGAATGTGTCAGTGATGCGATGTTTGTGAACGAGTCGGCTCTTTTGAATGGTTCCTTAATGTGAGCAGTTCGGAACCGGATCTCATTTTTTTAAAGAGAACTGAATGTCTGTGTAATCCCTCAGTCGTCCAGGTATGATCCATAGTGAAAGAAATGGACAATGAATGAGCTTCATCCAGGCTCATTCAGAGACTGAAGAAGCGCCCGGATGAGCAGCGAAACCTCTTCACTCCAACAACTTTTCGTATAGTTGACACATTTGAATTTTGCTTTCTTTTACAAAAGAAAATAATCTTTTTCTGTTTCATTTGTATGCATTTTTACATTGATTGAATATTGAACCAGCACAAAAATCAGCACAGAAGCAGAGTAAGCAACACAACTGTTTGGGGGTTTTTTTTGCACAAAAACATATGGCATCATAATAATAGGTTGTTTTTTTTTATTTGTATCATTATAGTGCAACATTTTATTTCAATTTTGCATAATTTCAATGGGTAAACACACTCCCACTCTCAGTTTTAATCATTTTAAACAAATCTTAGCCTTGGTAATTTCTTTCTGTGATTAGTTTGTAGATAAAATGAGTTTTCACTTTGCCTTCTAAATGAATAAAAGAGCCAAAGAGTCTTTTGAACGGCTCTCATCCCATCACCAAAATGTGTATACAGATCACAGTCACCAGAATGTGATAAATCCCTATCTCCATCCCTTTATTTTTGATATTTCGTAAAAATCTCTACGCAAAATTCCACATACCAATAAGATTATAACCAAGACACTATGCTTTTGAAAACTGACCATGTTTATAGAACTATGGAGAATGTAACGTAACCTCTACGCAGGTTCGAAGAGCATGTCAAAGTACACAGTTTATACTCATCACACAAGTCAATAGAATTACTAATCACTTATTTACAGTCACTTTTGGCATATAAAAGAAAATCACGCAGACAGCATCCAAAAACGTAGCTTCATTCTTTTAAAGTCCATCCAACTGTGTATAGCATTAGCAAGAAATCAAAAGACTCTTCATCTCCCGGAGTTCAAAGGTCCATGCACTGTCCAACCTAAATCTCCAGATCATTCATATTCAGTCCAAGTGTTTTTGAAAAGTTTTACGGCACAGAGTGAAATTTACGAGGATGGGGTAAACCTCGAACCATCAGAGCAGTAACGCAAACCTTTTGGAGGCATTCATGTTGGAAGAAAAGGCGCAGTCTGCATTCGTTCTGGACATTCACGTGAGCTCCACACATGTGTATTGTGGAAAAGTGAATTCTACGCTTGAGTGTGGGGGTGGGGATGGATTTTTGAAATACTAAGGTCCATCATGTTGACGCCCGTGCTTGTTTAGACCTGGTAAAGTCCTGGTTCAGTCCTTGTTTAGCCCTGGTTTAAAGGATAGTAATAACAATGGCTTGAGTTACAATTTACAATCTTGACCTTCTTCTGTGATTGAAAGCGAGTTCTGTAGCCAACGTGCAACGCCTTTTCCAAACTCCAGCTATTTAACCACACAGTTCATACACAGTTTTCAAACATATCCGGATTAAGTTCATCTTTCCTGACGTAGTACTGGTCCTGGTTTGGTTCTGATATAGTTCTTGTTTTGCTTTACTTCTGGTTTAGTCTTGATGGCTGTTTTTATACCTAGCTTTAAGTTTTTGCCATGAAAAACTCTGCATTCAGACTTCAAAATGAAAGTCAAAGTTATGAATATAGTAGTGATGAACCTATAGCAGATAAGGTATTTAGTCCTGGACTTTAGACTAGTCCTGGTTTACACTTATGGAGCTAAAGGTGCACTATGTAACTTTTCTGATGGAGGGTTCACCCTACGATCTCCACAGAGATGTTGCTTTGCCTTGACTGTTCCACTAAATGTATCTATCTTGATGGAGACGAGCAGGTGGCACCAAGTTAAAAGTTGGATCTGTGGAGAGGCAGGTCCACTTACCGTTAACAATGTATGTTTTCAATTTGTTGTAATTTAGTTTTGTTTTTGTGGAACATTCCAGGCAAAGCATTAACATCGAAATGAAAACAAATAGGTGAAAGGTGACCCCCAACTAGAAAAGTGCATCTTTAAAGGTCCTATATTACTCAAAATTGACTCTTTTGAGCTTTAAGCCTTGTGTAATGTTGTTACCTCCTCAAAAACATACCTGGAGTTGTGTTTTGTTTCATTCACACATTTGAGTAATACTTTATTATTAGTCTGTCTACATCTCCAAAGCTCTAAATGCTCTGTTCCACCTTGTGATGTCATGAAGTCCTAGTTTTCAAGTTTACAGCTATCTTTTCCCTTTAGTAAAGATTGGCAATTCCAAGGCTGAAATCATCCAAGGTGGTGTATGGAGTTTAAAAACACATTGGAGTACTTCCTATATTACCACATGACATCATAAGGTGGAACAGAGTCTTTTTGAGAGAAGCCTAAATATGCAGTGTTTATGTGTTAAACATGTGTGAAACAAAACACAACTTCTGGTATGTTTGTGATGACCAAACAACATTATAACATAGATCAGAAAATAGTGTAATATGGGCCCTTTAAGTCCATTTCTGATCTAGTTCTGGTTGAAGTCCTGGTTTAGTCCTTTCATTTTAAAGTCTGAAGTCTGAGTTTTTCATCACAAACCTGTCTGCTGCATACATCCATGAGCTGGTCGTCGGTCTGGTACACTCGTAAACCAGGGCCAGGGCTCACCACACCTTTGATCGTCCAACACCTCCTAGAATCAGGGCCCATTCATCACCACTGCTGTTTTAAGGGCCACTCTGTGATCTCAAGATTCAACAAATTCCTCACATGTTCCATCAGCGCTTGGTATAAGCAGCTCTGAGGGTCTGAATGCCACTTTACAAACAGAACGAACAGCGGTCTACAGCGATCATGACGGATATAGTGAGAGGATTGCTTTATCTGGAGGGTATATTAAGGATAATGAGCCAAAGCTAAATTGAATCTTGGTTAAAAATGGAAGAACGTCTTTATATTAAATGGAAGAAGTCTTTATATTTAGGTAGAGGTAAGACATGAGAAAATGTTAGTAATATAACTCACTAAGTGACTTCATTTTTCTTGAGGTTTTAGTTCACAGTTGATCAAATGACTTTAAAATCCTGACAGAAACAGCCAGAGTTCGAATGGATTTAATGACTGTGAGAGTAATTTGCTCAAATAAATCATGATTGTAAATTGAGTTGCACCTGGTAAAGTGAAGGAAGCTTACATATGCATACTCCTGAACATTTTTCACTGAGACGAAACACAGGAATGAAAACTGCATTGCAAGAGGTTAGCATTGTCCCGCGAAACATCCAAAACAAGTCAAGGTATTACAATAAAAGAAAGAAAGAGTATATACTACCATTTAAAAGTTTGGACACGCCATCTCATTCACTCAAAGTTGTTTTTTTCTTTACTACTTTCTACATTTTCGATAAATACAGAAGACATCAAACATATGAAGTATGATATAGGCTTATGGAATTATGTAGTAAAGAAAAAAGATAAATAACTCTTTACTGCATAATTCCATACATCTTACTTCATATATTTGATGTCTTCCATATGCATACAATGTAGAAAGCAGTAAAAAAAAAAAAAAAAAAAAAAAAAAAAAAAAACGCTGACTGGAAACATAGAAGTTTAGGCTCACCATCTCATTAAATGTTTTTTTCTTTATTTTTACTACTTTCTACATTTTATACACATATAAAAAGTGATTTACTTTTTTTTCATTGCTACATAATCCATATATCTTACTTCATATATTTGCTGTATTGTGTGCATATAAAATGTAGTAAAGTAAAAAAAAAAAAAAAAAAAAAAAAAAAAAAAAAAAAACATTGAATGAGAAGGTGTGCCCAAACTTTTGAGTGGTGGTGTATGTCTGACTATTTATTTATTTGTTTATTTATTCATTTCATTCATTCATTCATTCATTCATTCATTATTATTCTTTTTATTTTTATTTTATTTTTAACTTTTTTTTTTTTTAACTTTTTTTTTTTTTTTTTACTTTTTTTTTTTAGTTTTTTTAACTTTTATTTATTACTATTTTAGGAAAACACTCTTTTGACATATATAGTGCAAAAAGCATCTATTTGTGAGAAAAAAGACTGAACATTATTTTCTGCATAAATAACATTTTGTTGGATGAGAACCGTGTGCAAACAACTACCTGTGACTATCCCAGACAGTTTATATATTTGTATTTTATTCTAAAGTATAAATGAGCTATTGTCTACATCAAGAGGTTTTGTTTCATATGTTTTGTTTTTTAATCCACATGTGATTTTTCTTGAGAAAACCATGGAGCTTCAGAACTGTAGCCACCAGCTGCAGACTTTTGATTAAGAGAAAACACACTGTAATCACTTACTGTAACAGAATACATGTGTGCACTCCGCTGTTTATTCTGGCTCAAAATGAAGTACATATATTTTTCACCCAGTGCTTTAATTAATGGAAACTTGATTATATCCAGATCCAGGGCTCTCTCATAGACTTCTGTAAGGTGGCGCATTTGAGCTCGGAAAACCTCGGAAGGTGCCCAGATTCCCAGCATTCCCTGTTGGCCCACTGCGGAGCACAACAACATTGGAGGAAAAATGAGAAGAAAGAAACAGGAGACTGGGATGGGTCTAGTTCATCTGTCTGTCTTCAGCATGCCTGGGTCTACAGAGGTGCAAAAAGGGCATTGCAACCTCTGTTAAAAATGTTTGCCTCTTAATTTCAGGCACTTAAAATAATGCGACTTAATGGAACCGTATTATGTTTGAACTCCTCTGAATCTCAAATGCACCCGGGCCTGGTCTTAAGCAGGCTATTTTTGTATGAGATCAAAACATGCACTTGTTTATGTAGTAGATTTGGAACAAGTCCGCTTAGCTATGAGAACCAGTTATATAAATGTGAGCAGATTAGAAGCATTCACCTTTAAATGGGGGACAGTAGCTGAGTTGGTAGAGTGTTTTGTCCACGGATCTGAAGGTTGCTGATTCAAATCCTGTTCTCGACATTAACTTCATTGTTTGAGCAGTCAGATCCACTGATTCACAGGCTGGTAGTGCAATTCCAATTCCCCCAGATCAATCTTATCATTGTGTCCTTGAGCAAAACACTTAACCCACCTTGCCTCCAGTGTCTGTGTACACTGGTGTGTGAAAGTGTGTGTGAATGGGCGAGTGGTTTCTTGCTCTAAAGTGCTTTGAGTGCCTTGAAGGTGGAAAAGCGCTATATAAAAATGTGACAATTTACTATTTAGATGAACCTTTTGAGAACGCAAGTGATGGGTTAAAGTACAACAAATGCAGTGACTTTCAAGTATCAAAAGTTGCATTAACTAGAAACATGAAAGCTGTATACAATGGTGGAACAATAACGATGTAAAAGTAAAGTAAAGTACTGTACTAAAATAAACATTTTAGGTAACTGTATTTTACTATAGATTTTAAAGTGGAAACTTTTTACTTTACTACTTATTTTTATTATTGTAAGAGACTCGCTGAAAAGGCTGAGGGGATTATGTTTAACACATTTGTAGATTGAGCAAACAAAAACATACCAATAAAAACACATGAATTCAACTGTTTCTATTGAATAAAATTGAAAATTGCTACATTGGAAGATTTATTAGATCTCAAAATCGTTATGAAATACTTACTTTTTACTCTTTAAGTACATTTTTAAACGGGTACTACAATACTTTTACTAAATACGAAACTTTTACTAAAAACATTTTCATGTGATAGTTGTTTTTTTTTGTTTGTTTGTTTTTGTGCTCCCTTGTATGTACTTTTACTTAAGTAACAAAATTGAAATGTTATACTTTTAGCTATTACCAAAACAGAACTCAGTTACAGAGGAACCATAATTATGATTGTTGTTTTTTTGTTTTTTTTTGTTTGTTTGGGTTTTTTATGTGAGAATAGCTTATAATATATCAACAAGTAAATAATGCAAAAGAGTGAACACTGACCATGAAACTGATGGGTACATGTGGTGGGTGTACATGCTGGACTATACTACGCAAGGCAATCGTGCGCCAATCCTCTGAGAAATAGTAAACTGTTGTGATGGTCCTCATGCGTAGACGGTGGCTCAACCTCTTCAGTTTAAATATTCCACTGTGGACAATAAAACATCTGTATCAAATTCAGTTATAAATGATTGATATGTTGAGATAGGCCTTATGGCTCACTGCAGGCTCTTTAGCACAAGTACCTAAACAGCGGCTGGGCTCCTCTCTGAAGTCCACAGTGTGAATGGAAAGACCCGGGTCCACACATGCCTTCGCTGCTGCTCCTCGTATGGGGTTAACAGTAGCTGCAAATGGAGGGTGCATTTTTTCCAATGAGCCTTGTCAGAGCCCCCCGAAAAAAAAACATTACTCAAGACTGAGACGACACCATGGAGATCGAGCTCCACGTATCACCGCAGAGGTCAAAGGTCACAGGGGGAGACGACCTGCGTTTTTTCTTTGTTCCTTGTCTGTAGCTAATAGGCTGTGTTCACTTTCACATTCAAGGACGTACTGGTGGGTTTCAGATGATCACCACGTTATAGTTTTAAAAGGGCCATGTATTTGAGAATTAGATGTATTTGTGGTGTATTGTATATAATTCTAAAATGTTTTGTTATCGGAGAATTGAGTGCTTGGTTTGGTTAGCATGCTAGTTGTTGTTAGTATTACTGTGATGGCAAAACTCCGCTTCTGAAAGTTCTGAAAATGCGTTCAAATAAGAGAGTGAAAAATGAAACAGACATTTATTATTTCAGTTTAATTATTGATTATTAATACGTTCTGTTTTTAACATTTTTAAGACGGTAAAGCTTCAGTACAAAAAAGTCTGAAAGTCTGTCACCAATACATTCAAGAATCTGAAAAAACTACACATTAGAAGGTTAATTTATATACTGAGCTTATTCACAAGAAACTTAACTAAATATTGCTTCCTCTTTTGTCACAAATGAACTTATGGGGTTAAAAGTTATGGCATTATTCAATAAAAAGTGGGTCCAACTTTTAGGGACATGTTGTAAACACAATCAATATCTAAAACGGGAACCCCTCCACATCTGTGTTTGTTCAGTGGCACATGCACCACCTGGGCTGTCTCTAATTATGGCTGGTTTAAATATGTCTTTGTTGTGTTAGCGGGATGGGGTGGGGGGCATGTAGTCAGCAGGTGGAGGAGAGGGGGGTCTTTAAATGTTGGAGGATGTGGGTATGGGATTTCCCATTGTGTCCCTAATTGCTTTGATCTCTTTGAGTGTGGTTAGATTACACACCTGGATATCGTGTGCTTTGCTCTATATATGTAGCCTACACTGTAAACCGGGAAGGGTCAATTAAGGGTAAATTACAGGCAAATAGGCTGCCTGTAATTTACCATTATTAAACAAACGCTTGTTTACTGTAGCAACAATAACAAATGTGTAGCATTTGTTTCATTACAACTATGTTTATTGCTCAAAAACATGTAAAAAGAAAGCAGAATCACCTCTGCACAGATCTGACCTGTAATCTTTCATTGACTTACATCAGCATTATACTTTATATTGAACAGGCAGTTTTTTAAATGCTTTTAAATTGTCAGACTAAAGTCCGCCACACACTACAGAATAATTTGCCCAATTAGGCTGTAATTAACTTCCCCCTGACTTCGGGGGGGGTATGGCCCAACTTTGATTCCTCGTATGTGATTTTGAATCTGCTGTGCTCCTCATGTGTGTGGTGTTTGTGCGACTCAGAGCTGCTCTTTCATATCGTAACCACAAAACATCACCACGGCACCAGGGGGCTGGTGTTGTCAATTAGCCTGGGTTATAAACACTGTGATACTCACATCAGATTACTGAATTGTTAATCTATGTTTGTTGTATCTGTCCCTATTCAAATGAACTTTTTTTTAAAATCACAAATAATAATAACACAGTTTTGACTTGTATCTAAATTAGAAGTACAATGCTCTGATCTTTTGAATATTTTAGAGTCTCAAAGCGAGCTGCTTTACTGTAGACAAGAAACAGCCACTGATTGTGCACCAGCTGTTTACTCACATTTTTAAGCTTGTGGTGTGCGGTCTCTTTGCTGCCATATCCCGCTGCAGCCTTTGCATTTGGAGATTTAAAATCTCATCTGATTCTCTTCATTCTGTGGTCTGCTGCACGTTTAAAAAATGTTTAGCCTGAAAAATCCTGCAGTGTGCAGAGGGCTTAAGGTTAATAACCAGTGTTTTCTAATCTTACGTGCTGATCTCAAACCTGGGTCAGTTTGACAGGTTGCTGTGGTAACTTTAAAGCTTCCCACTGGAGGAAGTGGGCTGTGGGAGTGAAGGCGTGTGGTCCATTGTTCCTATAGTCTCCCTGTGTGTCTTTTTGTCCCGGGACGACCTTGTGCTTCAATGACCCCCATCAGACCAATGATAACAAGACTCCACTGTGGGAACAAAAGACCCACGGCAAAGATGGACAGTTCTGAAATCAATGGAAAATAAATCATTCAAATGCATGAATAATCTTTAGCATGTTAAAGGGGCTCGTTCCTATCAATCCATACATTTCATTCATTCAAATGTAAGATTTTGCTACTCATTAAAGGCGCACTAAGTAACTTTTCTGGCGGGGGTCTGCCATGGAGATGTTATTGTTTTTCTTGGAATCATCTACAGTTTTTCTGCATGTTTTTCAAGATACACTGGAGTCATAAAAACAGCTGTATTTAAATGCAACATAGGTTCATTTAATGCCAAACTGAAACATTCCAGGCAAAGCAACACATTTCTATGGACACAAGCCAGTGGTAGACCCTACTCCAAAAAAACTACATAGTGCCCCTTTAATGTATTTTAGGATTTGCTAGCAGATTTAGTCCCATATGCTACGAGCGTACCCACTTTGCTCATAGTGGTCAGAGAGTATGTGAGCATGTTGGCAGTCACATGACCAAAGTCTGATCCAAGCTGGCCTATCGATAGACTTTTGGGGGTCTGTGGCAAGAAACAGGAATTAATAGGAAGAGGGTCTGATTCTAGGCCCCTAAGACACTGGGGTCTGAGACAATAGACCCCTTTATTCCCCCGGTCCACTCCCCTGGACCTAAGGCAGCTGTGGCTACTTTACCGGGTGTGACCTCAGAGTAAATGATTATTGCATCTAATAGTACAGCAATTGAGAGTGCCTGGAAAAGCTCTTAACAAGACCCATTTCATTACATGGATTAAGAGATTTGTTATTTGTTTCATACTAAAAATACCAAACTTTTTATTAGCTGCACTTAGCAATAATGTAGAACAATGAACTCATTGCTGAATTGTTCACATGTCCATCACTGTATTTCAACACAATGCGGTCGACAATGTTTTGCAAAGCCGCTCGTGGAATGGTAAAAATGCATTTGATTCGCTGCATTTCCTTAGACTTGGAAAGGGTCTGTATTTAACGGATGTGGTCTGTTTCATATCGAGGTCAATGGTGTGATTTATGGAGAGTCTTGGTATGGGGTCCATATGAAGCTCTGATCGTGCAAGAGTGTGTCGGCCAACACCGAGTCAACACGCTCAAGCTGCACAGACACTGGATGTAGATCAAATAGTCCAGGTTTTTTTGCAATAAACTCATTTCTTCACCTTTAAGACCTTGGGGACACCAGGTGCTCAGACTAAAGCAATCACAAAGTTATACACGCTAAGTCATACTTGGAGGAAGATCAGTTATTTGTTGCATTAAGCAGTTTTATTGATTTTTTATTTTATTTTTTTTAGTAATAATGACTGCTTTTATCATTTTAATATATTTTATCATAATCTACTTTGACCTCTACAAGACTTTGCCTGACTTTATACAATGCAGATTTGTTATATTTTGTTTTTAAATATTATTTCATGCTCATACAATATCATTCTGAAGGTTGCTGTTCTCATATCTGACCTGTAGAGGGAGTGGTGCAGTTTCCTGTCATCAGATGGTGATCCAACACTCACTACAGTACATGTGGTGACAATACTATCTTTCTGCAAATGTACAGTGAGCTCACATATGCCAATGATTCATGGGAAGAGTAAAATCGTTAGGGGGCTTTTTTTAACCATTGCCAGTAACTAGATTTATTAAACATAGTAATAAAACAATATAAGTACCAAAAATGTATGCATTTGCCTTAATTGATACACTCTTTCACTCAGTTGTCTGTTTCATTACAGGTGATGAATTTAAAACCCATCGCTGTATTCTCTATGAAAAAGTAGGTTGACCATCATCTGTTAGAAGAGAACAACACTATTTAAAATGTATTAAAAGGGTACTTCATTGTCTGTATATTTTGCTACAGGATAGAAGATCACATGATTTTATAAGTCTAAGTGCTTTTGGCTGTTTTGCTTCACCAGAATGGAATATATTTCAAGGGCATGTAAAATTGGATACTTTGGTGCCACAAATGCACTTTAATAATCTGGTAAGAAGATACTCACACATGCACCTATTTTTTTTTTGTGTTGAATTAATGTTTTGTTTTTTGTTTTTCTGTATTTTTTCTGTATTTTGAACAGGGCGCTTATAAAAAAAAAAATAAAAAAAAAAAGAGAGAGAGAGAGTCTAAGTGCTCTTATTTGGCTCTCCCTGCACAAATAAAAATAAATGAATAGCCAAATAAATAAAATTAAGCTTGTTACCATACCCCCTTCAGAACTATGATATTTATTTTATGACTTAAATTCTCATTCTCGTCTAGTTTCAATAGTGTGAACAATGGGATGCCTTGAACAGGTCAAACTAGCTCAGCATATTAAATCATAATTCACTGGAACAAGTAAAATCTACTTCAAAAAGTTAATTATCTGAATTCAACTCATTTATTATTTTTGCTGGTTGTTTGTCCATGGCTTATTAACATGTGACAACCTTAGTGTTTGTTTTGAAATGTAAATAGCTGAGTAAAGAATTTCCAGTGCAGCAGTGAGTCACCTCTTAAGTGAATCCGACTAATATTTATGATTTTTCCAGTGAGCCTCATAAACCACAATTGTCTTTAAGGAGCATGACCCTACATCACAGGGATCACGCAGGAGACCCATAACTGTCACACTGTCCCATCTCTGCTGCGATCTTTGAACTTTGACCCCAGATCTGTGGAGGCACCACTGTAAACGTCTGCTTTTAATGATTGTACATGATGGAGATGTCTGGAGGTTAAACAACAGGTTAGACAACGACAGTTCGTATGGAAACTGTTAGAATGGATGTTTGAGAAGTTTACAGTGGGACGTACTGTAGTGTGTAGAGGTGGTGATTGGACACAAGAGGGCGCTGCAAAAAGGTGAGGCTGTGAGGGGTAGTGTTGCATTGTCAAAACACTGGTCCTACTGTAATGGCCACTAAAAATGAGTGATCATTAAAACTACAATAAGTGCAAACATTAATTTTAACATTTCAAACATAGCTAAGAGATATTGTTTCATCTTTTAAGCTTTTTTCACTGGGTTAATAAATTGTACTACACCATTGATGAGAGACTTTGGTACCACTTTATAATAACTGCACCTTAGACCCAAACCAAGACAAAGAAAACGACAGGGCAAGCTAGTATGCTAATAAGTGTGAGAACGCTCATTAGGGGATTTGAATGATTATGCTCAGTATGACTCGAGCACAGTTCACGCTTAGTGTAGCTCATTAGACCTAGCCTACAAACAGAGTGTGTTAGTTTCAGTGTAGTTAGCTTCTCTCTTCCGATTGATATAAGACGCCAACAATCTGACCAGAACTGAAGCAGTGGCTTTGATGAGAAATGAAACATCTTCAGTCCTACAGCTTTTTGTCCAATTGACAGGTTAGATTTTTTTTTTACTGTAACTGCACCTTAGCCTTAATAAAGCATGCACATCGACTCAAATTCATACCGAACAAGTAATTTATTAAAAATTATTCAGGTGAAGTAACACAAGCTACATAAAGTGAAAAAAATGCATATTTGGTCAAAAGTATTCTTAAGTTTTTGTAAATTAAGCTAATCAGGCACTTGGCTGTTGTGACGTGGAGTCTAGCTCAGCTCAAGGGAATATATATTTCTACCTTCTCAATCCAGTACCTTCAGATTGAACATGACTCCCATGTGGCAGTTGAAACGCCTTCATTTCAAAAACATTGTCCAAACAACTACCTTTAAAACCTTTTCTACCAAGTTAAGTTACCAGTTGATTGGACCTTCATCCTATTAATTTATATTAGAGGGGGGCCCAAGTGAGACTTCTTGCCCTGGGCCCCAAAATTTCTGTCAACAGCCCTGCCAGTGCATTTACTGCAGTATTCACCCTATTCTGCCCCACCCACTTTTGCCTCTAAATACTCTAAACCAGGCTCTTTTTGTGGCACTTCTGGTTAAGCAGGAATCCCTATTAATTTCAGTGAACAGTTTGGAAAAAGTTTTGCCACATAAATCTGATATCAAGTAGGTTGATTTGTGTAAAATGTTCTGTGGTCATGTGCACCAAGTCAACAATTCAACGATTCTCTGGGAGGCTTTAAAACAGCTTTTAGTCTGTATAGAACATATTTGCTGTCAAGATCGGCAGCTCCCATGCAAAATAATATAGCTCGAATGACGATAAGGTCTTTAAGAATAAGAAAAAACAATAATTATTTCAACTTTACTGCTAAACTAGAGACAGCAGGGTAAGATGTCAGAATACACCCCCCACTCAGTTTATAAGGTAAAAAGTATTAGATTGGCTTTAATTTAGCTTTAAACCAGGACTTTCCAATGAACCTGACCCACCACTGTTGATTGTTACTTCAGAGTTACAGCTGTGCCATAACTGCAGTTTTAATAGCCGTAGTTTTATGTATAATATCTGATTGTAGCCATTGACGCACACAGGAGCATTTAGTGTTTATGGGGGAACTCTTGGGGAAAAATAAAATCCAGTGGAAATTCAACTAATTTCACATCAGAATGAGAGCTTAGAGAAATGAGAGTAAAATGATCCATGTTTAGCAGCCACTCAACATAAAGTTCATGCGTTTGGGGCTATTTGCAGCCTGGATTTTATGGAAAACTTTAGGAAACGTTCATATAATATCCACATAGGGATTGTAACCATGCCGACAATTACGCACCTGGTTGTTGTGGTTGAATAGCAGGTTTTTGCTATTGTTAAAGGTGCAACTTTTCTCATGGAAGGTCTGCCACCTGTTTGTCTCAGTGGAGATGTCAGAATGTTCCACAGTATGGCATTAAACAACAGCATAGCAATAACATGGAGACTGTCCAATAAAACTTGAAGAGTCCAATAGTTCTAGCCTTTACAAAAAATTATACAAAAATAATTACCTATTTGGACTCTTGGATGAAGTGTCTGCCGCCCTCTGCTGGTAACAGTGGGGAGTAAGGCATGTTGAAATTGTTAATTAGCAGCAGAGCAATATGACATATATTGTACTAGTCAAGTTAAGATAATATGGAAAATTAAAATGATCCTACACTGATAATAATGCTGTTATGTTGATCTGAAGTATCATTACATACAACTTTGATTAGTCCCATCTCCATAAAGTAAATAGTGCTTTAGGAAGTCCTCTAATGTGCAGCTAATGGAGTGTTAAAAGCTCATTTGGATCTTGTTGACTCATCTGACTTCATTTAACATTAACTAAGGTTGGATCCCCTTATAACGCAAGAGTGAACGCACTTTTTTTCTTTTTTATAGGTTTTTAAATCTGTCCAAAAAGGTTGCATTTAACATTTCTGAATTGTTTGGCTGCCTAAGCAATTTATTAGCGCTACAGGGGGCCATTCATTCGATAGACTTCTTCTGACTAGCGGAAATGGCTGCCAATGTTTTTTCTATTTGAACTCTCTGATTATCTAGCTCCCATATGCACGAATTGGGAAGAGTGCTCTCCAAGGACGCAAAGACAATATATTCATCTCAGCAATTGAACCACCTAGCCACTGTCTGCTCATACCTGGGCCAAACTATTTTGCTATAACTGCTCATAAAAAAACACATACAAGATGCAGAATTGTCCTTGCTATTCATACAGCAGTGAGCTTCTGTGTTAGACCAACCTCATCATAAATCTCACTCACATTGACTACATTCACTTTGCTCTCTCCTGACACTAGCCCTCTGCCCATATCAGTGTCCGCCAGTCAGAACCAATCACATCAGCTCCCGGGGTATTCACTGCTAATCCAATTCCCCTCCGATGGACACTACCCCACGGAGTCATCCACTTTTGCCCCCTCTCTCCTCTCCACACATTCTTATGCACTGTGGAGGAGTGAGTAAGCCTAGTTTAAATGCAGTGATCTCATTGTAAAGGGGGGAGCAGGAAGGAGCGAAAGGGGCGGGGGTGGTGGTGGTGGTGGTGGTGGTGATGTCAGACTGGGATGAGAGAGTGCGGGCGGCTACTGTTTATGTTTTTATAAGCCACGAGGCACTGCTGAGAGGGTGTGGCCTCTTAAGTGCCTGTGCGTAATAATGTCATCGTACAGGAAAACACTGTGCTGCAATGTGGACTACTGGTATTTTAAGGTTAGTCATGCGTCATATATACAGAGGTGAGTAGCTAAAAAAAAAATACAAAAAAACTTCTAAATATTGCTACTAGTGCAAAGTAGTCAGCCTAGAAAGTAAAGACAAATACTAGACTTATATTGACACCAATGCTGCTTAAAAAGACCACTTCAACACTTACCCCTGTACCCTTTAATTGTGCATGCAGCAGCAGCAGTGGCACAGTTCCCTCTGTCGCTGTCTGCACTCATTGATTTATGGAAGTCTTACAGTTTCAATTGCCACTCCCACAAACCAATACAAGTGATGTGAGTGTGGCATTTATCACTGCACAACCACGAATGAACCAGGTAACACAGACTAAAGATGAGGATAAAATCTGTAGGGCGGCCATTTTGTTAGGTACACCTGCAGGCAGATGTTTATGGTTTATGTGGCTATACTTTTTTTTTTTCATGTAATTATTTTTGATGTAAACTAAATAATTTTGATTTAAAATGTGTACTTTTAACAGAAATTGTTAAAATGGTAAAAGGTAGCATGCTTATTTAAATAGGGTCAACATTTCAGAAGGAAGGTAAGGGGTAATAGGAGTTTATAATAATAGTACTAACATAAGTTTGTCTTGTAATAAATATATAGTTGAAAAATTCTAAGTATACAGAATTCTAAGCTTTGGCAAATATTCAAAACTGATGAACTGCAGTGCTGTTATAATAAACAGATGTGATTGTATGAAAATGCAGAAGGCACAGTTGTATTAAAGTACTTGCAATATACTGGAAAATATCTGTTTATAGTTGCCAGAATACATTTTGTGTTGTAAAATCTGCCCTATTGGATGTCCAGTTTCCCATTTGTAATTCAAACATCAGTCAGGTGTACCTAATAAAGCGGCCAACGTTTGTATTCTGCCCATTCAGCCTGCTTTGAGCTCTCACGCACGTCCCATGATGTCACCGCACTTTGTCCCACACACACGAGGTCGCATTGGGGTGTGTCCCTGCCCCCCTCCCCAGACTACAGCCTCTTCCCCCTCTCTCTCCCTCTCTCTCCTTCCTTCTCTGCCTCCGCCTCCGCCTCCCTCTCCCCCCCATCACCAGCAGCCCTTCCACAACACTGACGGGAAACGCATGTGACACTGAACGCAGCACACATCCTGGAAATGAGATCACCACGCATAAGGAGGAGAGAGAAGAGAGGAGAGAAAAGTGCTTGATCTTTACTTATATAATTATCTTAAATATTTTATGACCACCATTGGAAAAAAAATAGGTAATATTTTTTTAATAGACACCTTATTTTTATTTATTTATCTTTATTTATATAGGAAGACCCAATGAGAGCACTTACACTCTTTTTCATGACCGCCCGGTTCTATATGCAACAAAACAAATAAGTCTACAAGTCCATTTAAAACATTAAAAACAGCTGCAGGTGAGAGTTTAGAGAGTTTGTTACTAGATTATTAAATTGCATTTATGGCATCAAAGTATCCATTTTGCTTGTCCTTGATGTATATTCCATTTTTGTGAACCAACCAGCCAAAATCCTTTTTTCCCATCTCAGTTCTGGTGCAGCCAGTCCTTAGACTTATACAATCATGTGATGTTGTATTGCATGTTCCCGTATCAATGATTAAGTGAGATATTCTGGCAGCCTATGAAGTATGAAGTATGAATACATTTCATACAGTGTTGTTCTTTTCTAACAGATAGCAATGGGCAACCTACTTTTTCACCTTAATCAGCCTTAATAAAGCAATAAGAAAGGATTTAATCATAATGAGCAAACAGTTTCTTAAGAATGATTCAGGCTTAGTAACTTACTACTTAATGAAGACCCTGACTCCTAATCCAACCTCTATGATACCATTGCACCAACCCTGCAGAGAGCATGTACCAGTAATTAGCATATATATGGCTCCTCCAGCCGCAAGGGAGGCCTAAAAGCATCAGGCTAATTCATGTAATTCTACATTATTTTAACATATTTCATGTAGTCAGACAAATGACATAAATGCATGAACATAAAAGTGTCTTTAATTTGAGATGGCAATACTGAAATAGAAGTAAAAGTCAGTTTATTTTGCTGATTCAAATAATTGTCTGTTTTGTATTGTTGTAAGCAGTGGTGGCGGTCACATTTTTACACAGCGCTTTTCTACCTTCTAGGCACTATACTCTACAAGCACTTTACATCAAGGAACCACTCACCCATCCTCACACATATTCATAAACCAGTGTACGCAGACACTGGGGGCAAGGTGGGTTAAGTGTCTTGCCCAAGGACACAACAACAGCATTCATCTGTGAGATCTGGAATCTGACCCACAGGGTGGATCTGACCACTGATGTTCATGTTGAGAAAGGAAACTGCAAACTGTCTTTTTAGTTGCTTGTAAAATGTGTGCATGGGCATGGATTGAAGGGATGATGAATTTAAGCATTTTGGCAAGGGTCCCTTCTTAAGCTATTGTGCTTAGGGCCCTCAAAAAGCAAGTACCAGCCCTGCAGAAAACGTGCTTTAAACAGAGAGCTGGTTCAGGAGAACAAAGAGGAAAATGATGGAATTTGGGAGAAAAGAATGAACAGAAGAAAGGAGAAGGAGCTACTCGGGGGAGAGAGAGAGCGGGAGCACTGGGAGCAGATGAATTAAAGATGAGGAAAGAAAACAAAATCACATCACAGTTAAAAAGAATATTTCACTTTAATATATTCCAGAAAAGCCTTTATCATTCAAATAAAGTACAATTTAAGATCTGTGCTCCAAGTGCAATTTTCCAAGATGGGGTATAGCACACATTTTGTAAAAATAACTGAACTTTGGGGTTTTTAGGTGTTGTTGTTTTTTTTTTTTTTTATCATGATTTGCACATAGACTACTTCTGAGCATGGAGAACTACTAAAGGATGCATTTTGTTGGAAGTCTGCAGGGCTCCCATTGCTTAGGATTGCTTGTAAAGGTAATGTTCACAATAGACTGCACTTGTTTTCTAAAATCTAAAGAAGTATTCCAATCTTGCAATGGTTTTAAAAGGTGTGCATGCATCAGTGTCTAAAATGATATCCAAAAACCTGCTTTCCCCACATTTTCAGTGTTTCGAGCTGCCTGTGTAAAGACCCTGCTCATTGCTGTCACTGTGTGCATTTGAATTATTAAATGTCCCTGTGATTCTCAGCGGGACCCCTGCAGAGAGAGAAAGAGAGGAGGAAAGAGAGAGTGAAAGAGAGAAAGAAAGGACAATATGAAGACAATATGGCAGATCTATATGTTTTACAAGAATCCAACATGATCCCAGGATATTTCACAAATGCTAGCCTGAGTAAGTTTTTGAGTAACATAAATCTGGATATTTTTGTGTCATGTTGTCAAAAGTAGTGCACTATTTTGCTCTCAAACCTGTGTTCTGAAAGCAGCAGTTATAGCTTCCTGCCTAAAGGTGCCAGTTTGAGGACTTTTCCCCATTCAAAAGATATAATGTTTAGTTTTGAATTGTTAATCACTATGGCTACCATGCTAGTGTTTCATCGAACCCATGGATACTTTAGGTTACAATTTTTTATTTGTACACGGTCACTTGATTGTTCAGGTTATAATGATCACACAGACATCTTAAACTCTCTACACAATAGCAGACTACCACTTTTACCTGTTATAATATTTAACAACAATATTAAAATACAGGTGCAAACTTCATATCCAAACTTATTTCTATTTATTAACCACTCCTAACCACCCCATGAACAGCGGCACTTCCCCAGACGGGCCCCCACCCTGCTGCATCACACAAAGACCGCTGGATCCGCCCATTTTCCTCCCTCCCCCCTCTAATTGGCCACTCACCCCACAGCCTGGCACTCCCTCTGTCCAATCAGCTGCCTCCTTGGTGATGTCATGCACGCCGTGTCTCTGGTTGTTGCTGATGCTGTTGCCCGGCGCCTGCATCCGAGTATCCAGACGAGGGTTACCGTAGCGACTGCCGCCTCCAGCTCCATCCCTAGCAGCAGACGCAGAGAACCAGAGGGGGTGAGTACACATCTAAGTACCTACATATGGATGTAAAGATATGGCCATATGACATTAGCATACAGGGCTAGCTTTGGTTATGTAACTGTATGTAAGAGTCTTAGGTGCAGAAAGGTGAGAGAGAGGAGAGTAGCACGAGAGAACGGGGTGTACCCACAAATGTGTAATCTATTATTGATTGTCCATGTATGCACTGAATTATATAGCTCATGTGCTGGTGAAGGGTCTGGTGCTGTGACATAACAGGGAAAAATAATATAAGAACACTTTGATATGTTTGAACTTATGTCTATGGGCAACTGCACTACTAAGCAACGAGTCTCCGATACACTTTATAATATTTTGTCTATATTTCTGTCTATTAAGTAATATTTTAAAATTTTCCTCTAATCAACTCCTTCGTAACATGTTTTTATGCATTTTATTATCGGGAAAATGTAGGATTTTGAAGATTGCGCTTGTTGTCACTGTGAAGAGTTATCTGGTCTGTCTTGGGAACCTTTAAAGTTCAAATAAATATGTAGCATCTGCTGTGTAATATTTTTTGTATAAATTTACCTAAACAAACTGACCACCATGTGTTATTTCAACATGGCTTGTGTACAACAACCAACTTCGTTAAAGTATAGTCTAAAGCGGAGTTATTAAAGTGGACATATGGACAGTAGTGTCTCTGATATGAAGACAGAAACATACACAAACACTTTTACAACCAAATATAAGATGTATTGTTATGCTATTCTCATGACACACGAGCTGCTTTACTATTTCTGCACTGATTTGGGAATTTGTACCCAACCCAATCTGTGCTGACCCAGTTGAGTTTGAACTTATTTACATACATTACATAGTTTTGTTTCATGTGCAATTTAACCCTGCACCAATTCATTGCAATTCATCTAGAATGGTGTTTCTAACAATATGGCGATTGTTTTATCACGTACACAGGTTCCAACTCAGTTTATAATCTCTGGGCATTCATAGTTTTCTCTGTACAGCTGATTTCACATTCCACATAGCATAGCACTCTTATTGGTTTACCAACATTAACTGTGCAGTGCAGGCGTAGACCATGGCAATTTAACTACCTCACCACACCTAAACTGATAACACTGTGCTGAGGGTAATATCTGACAAATAGAGGACAGTGGTCACATGGGACTTTCTCTATGAATACCATCATCAGACAGTAAAGTCCTGACTCCAGCTCAGCATCAGCAGCACATGCAGTTTCCCCTTAAAACGACCCTAATGTTCCCATAGAGAGGCACCGCTACCCCCTCTCCTCCCCATCTCTCCCTCCACTCTCTCTCTCCCTCCACTCTCTCTCTGCCTCTCTCTCTCCTTCCGAGTGCTGCAGGACGCTGGCATTGATCTGTGCCTGGGTGGCTCCGACAGTCAGCGCAGAAGCATGCTAATAGCTATGAAAACTGTATATCCAGACCGTTGATTTATATTCATGCAAACTGATAGTCGGATTATTGCATCATGTTTAGCATCACTTAAAAACATAGCATCTTATTTTATTCACAGCAACGTGGCATTGTCCAACAAGGGCTTAAGCCACTAGTCAGATATCATTTTGTATATTCTGCACTCCACAGATTTGTAATGTAATGTAATGTAGGTTAATGTAACTGCAATATGGTGATTTTCGAGTCAGCTCCCATTACCAGCAAAAACAATTATAATAGGTAGCTTAAAGGTGCACCATGTAACTTTTCTGATGCGAGGTCTGCCACTTGCTTATCTCCATGGAAATTGTTTTGCTTTGCTTATCTATTTTGCATTTATTCAATTTCAAGTGTTTTTATAGCTAGAAAAAATATGTAGAAAACATGATTTTTTAAAATACTGAGCAGGCTTTCTTCTCTGCAGATCAGACCAGTAACTTGGCCTGGTGGTGGTGTTTGTCTCCATGGTGATAGATAGGATTGACTCCATATCGTGGAACATCTAAGCAAAGCCAGAAATAGTTAGCCCTCCATTGCCAAAAATACATAGAAAACATGATTTCTTAAAGTGAACAGGCTTTCCTCTCCACAGATCAGACCGGTAGCTTGGCCTGGTGGTGATGTTCGTTTCCATGGTGATAGATAGGCTTGACGCCATATTGTGGAACATCTAAGCAAAGTGGGAACATAGTTATCCCAACAGACAAGCCTTTATTTATGCATGTAGCCTTTAAATCACATTGTATTTCATTAGTATGGCCTTGCAGGTGCTCTTGTGTCCTTGGGGGTCTCAAAGGAGCAGAGAGTCAGTGGTCAGGTGAATAATGATTGTGTGTGTCGCATTTGGAGCTGCCTCGTTAGCACACTGTCAGTGTCACTCGCTTTGGTACTGCACACACAATGCAGGCAAACACTCCTATAGACAACATGCAAATAAGAGCGCAGATTGCAAACATTTTAGACCTTGGAATAAAGAGATAGAGAATGCAATGATTTTACCGCCCACTCGGTGTATAATATGCCATAAAAAGTGGTTTAGATGGAGCTGATCATCACTTTTGAAAAAAAAAAATGACTCTTGTGAGCTTTAAGCCATGTCAAAATGTTGTTACCTCCTCAAAAACATACCCGAAGTTGTGTTTTGCTTCATTCACACCCTAAACTGTTCTTATTATTATTCTGTCTGCAACTCCAAAGCTCAAAATGCTCTGTTCCTCCTTGTGATGTCATGCAGCAGTAGTTTTTCAAGTTAACAGCTACGTTTCACCTTTTGTTTGGTAGAGATTGACAATTGCAGGACTGGAATTATCCAAATGAAGTAGTGTGTGGAGTTTAAAAGCACAGTGGAGCACTTCCTGTGTGTTTTTAGTTTGAGAGATGAACTTATCTTAAATAAAAAACACAACTCCGGGTATGTTTTTGATGAGGAAACATCATTATAACAAAGATCAGAAAACTGCGTAATATGGGCTCTTTAAGTGTGGTGCAGGGAGAGATGCTTGGGTGTGACTTGGCAACAAAAGTCAATCCCATAGTGCACTGTAAGTTGCATCTTTATGGTCCAAAACAAAGGATATAAAGTTGGAAGCATTTTTTTTTAGACACATAGATACATAAAGGTGAGTTGCTGTAAAGTTGTATGGCGTATGGCATGAGTGTAGTCCATATTGTCCTGTATGTATTTGAGAATTAATAGTTCAAAGACATGTTTTTGCAAAGAGACACTGCTTTCCAATACGCTTATCGATCCTGTCTTGGGGCAACGGTGGGTCGGTTTAAGGGGTAAAGGGTAGACAACTTGTTTACCCAGGGCCCATTGCAGAAGAAGGACCCTCCAAAAGTCTGCAGTGTGTATCTATCATAAAGAACATCTCCCTCTCACTTACAAAGAAATCAAACAATATCTACAAAAACAGGCTATAGAAGGCCATCACGTTTTCACACAGACCACTAGTCAGGACACGATGACACAGTGTTTCCTGGCAACAGCATTAAAAGCACCGAGCTTTAACAAAGTGACACTAGCAGTAGTGCTACACGAGCTAACATCGTCATTAAAATCTCCCATAGATACGGAGGAGGTGGCTGTTTCATTTGGGTCGCCTGCTCTTTGGTGTTGATTACATTAGGACCACTTCAGGAGCCAGTCGAGCTGCAGGAAATCTGAGTTTCAGCTCCAGTGAAACTCTTAATGCAGTTAAACCTCCTGCTAATGCTGTGATACTGATCCCAAGCAGGCAGAGAGTTTCGGAGCGTTCAGGGCCAAGGGGAAAAGGCAGCTGTGAACATGATCTTCATGCTGGCAAACCTAATTAAATGTGTTTATTAAGAAGTTATAAGGCAGGCAACACCACAATTTGGAAGAAAGCTGTTACCGATGCTGGGAGAATTTCACGTTTTGTTTTGTTTTTCTGAATTAGTTGTGTAGTTTGTGGTACAACTCCAAATCATTATATGGCATTCATTTCATTTTACTTTTTTTTTTAAACTATTCAATAAACAGGTCTTGTGAATCTGGAACAGCATCTAAATTCAGCATTATTAACCACAGGCCAAATATGGTCATTGACTGTTATGGTTATACAGTACAGTATAAGATGACTTTATTGTGAAAACTCAAGAAAATTACCCTTGATTTGCTTTTTCAAGTCTATGTATTGACTCAAAAGAACCAGTTGCTCAAATAAGGCCAATGCCACCCCAGTATTAAAGTCATTCCTGTTTAATTCTCAAAATTTAATATAGAAAATGAGATACACAGGTATTTTTGACCACGCAGGGTCAATGGTCCTTGTTCCTGACAGGTTGACTGATATCAGATGAGACAAACTGAGACAAAAACAGCAGGTCTAGAATCCTGTCAAATATTTTGGCATACAACAGTTACGATTTTTTAAAAAAATTATTATTTTTCAAGTACTGTTAAAAAAAAATTCATTCATCTATGGCTGGATGAGAGCAGTCTGACAGACGTGTGGAGTGAGAACAGGTGGTGTCTGCTCCATCCATTTGCATTTGCTTATCTCTCTCTCACTCTCTCTCTCTCTCCACTCTATTCCTCCCCCTCTCCCCCTCTCCCACATTCTTCCACATTCTACTACCCCCCCCTCTCTCACCCTCTGCCTTCTTTCTCCCATTCTCTCTATCACTCTCTCTCCTTCTCTCTCCTTCTCTCTCCCACATTCAACCTCTCTCTCATTCTCTCTGCCCCTCTCTCCCTCTCTTCTCTCTCCCCCTTTGTCTGCTCTCCCTCTCTCTTTCTCTCTCCCACGCTCTTACCTCTCTCTGTCTCTCTCTCTCCCTTCTCTCTCCCTCTCTAACTCTCTCTTTCTTTCCTCTCTCTCCCTCTCCTTTGTCTGCCCTCCCCCTCTGTCTCCCTCTCTCTCTCTCTCTCACACATTTTCACCCTCTCTCCTCCCTCTGTCTCTCACTCTTTTTTTCTCTCTTTTCTCCTCTCTCTCCCTGTTTGTCTGCTCTCCCTCTCTCCCTCTGTCTCTCGCTCTCTTTGTCTCCTTTTCTCTCCTCTTTTACACTTGTTTCTGCTACTGAAATCCTGCTGAATATGCATTAGATGAACACTGCACACTTGATTTCTGACATAAATCTCTCCCTGGTTGAATCTATCAGTTTACTGCAGTATATTGTGAATCCTGAGTTCTCTCCTTTCCTTGTCCTTATGTTATTTATACCTCCTCTGCTCTTCTCAGATTTACTCCTGACACTGTCCTCATTGCAGCGCAGCAAAGGTTCCACTGTCAAATACAATGAAAAAGTGAACTCCTACTTCACACATTCAAAGTTTACTACTACTAAAACGTAAAAGTCAGATGCCCTTCCTGTTCAAACCACCCACTGCAAAAGTAGTGGGCCATGTAGGTCACTCATCTTAACCATTAACTCAACGACAATATGATGCTTTTCTGGTGGAGGGTCTGCCACCTGCTCTCCGTGGAGATATCATTGAATATTCCACAGTATGGCATTAATGGAGACAAACTTGTGACGCCGCCCTGGCCAAGTTACAAGTTAGATCTGCGGAGAGATGACTCTATTCACAGTGGTAATGCATTTTTTTTAGGTATAAAAATGTATGTAATTGAATAAATGCAAGAAAGATAGGTTTAATGCCATAACCAGGTCAAACAATAATATCTCCATGGCAGCGGACCCTCATCGAGAAAAGTTACATAGTGCACCTTTGAGTGAGAGTTGAAAAAATAACCCTTTCATTGGAGGATAATCATCACTTGCACTGTAATATTTAATGTGAGTGTATGTATTGCAATATTGTGTCAGCCTTTCACATACGGTACTTTACTGTTGATATAGTAACAGTAGCAGGAGTACTACCAATACAGTAGCAGTGGTATAAACTGTAGTAGCAGGGGGTATATAATTGCTTAGACCTGTGCCGTCTCTACAAGCCCACACTGCAGTATGTGACCTTTTAAATGTGCTGTTTCTTATGGTGCTTAATGATATTCCTGTGTTTTCGACAGAGTGAAGGTGAGTTCCTGCAGCGACCCCTGACACAGTGACAAGATGACGCTGGCAGGTAAACGCTGGTTCTTTTCTACTCAGCTGCACAAATAAAACAAATCTGAACCATACCAAAACCAGATTCCTGTTCATTTCGGCTGTATCGTGTAACGTGTTGTTCTAATCCCTATTTTGAGTGATTCATTTTGGTGATGAGCAATGAGTTTATTTGAGAATAAATGTCAAATGAGATCTTAGCTGGATTTTATGGGAAACTGACTTAAAGTAATTTGGTTTTACTGTATGTGTGTGACTCATTGCCAGTTCTGAAAATCTATTGAATGTCTCTACCAATTTACCCATCCCATTTTCAGTCTTACATCTAACTATTATAGCTAAAATAAACCAGGAAAAAAGGCTATAGGGTCAGACCTGAGAACATCATCTTCACCATATAGCCTACCCTGTCATTGTTTCCCCATCCTCGTTTATATTTATTCCCTGTAATCCTACTTTGTCCAGCTCCAACATGACAAAATAAACTCACGCCACAGATCTCAGAACTCTATGTCCCTCTGGCCTTGTGTCCTGTGCATCTGTGCTGTTTCATGATTTAGTTTGAGGTTACAGAGTGTGACCTATGTATGCTACTGTGTGTTCTCAGCCTACAAAGAGAAAGTGAAAGAGCTCCCCCTGGTGTCTCTGTTCTGCTCCTGCTTCAACCCACAGATCGAGAAGAACACGTACAAAGCAGAGGGTAAGTCATGTGGAGGAACAGTAGTGAATACATGCATTTGTAGGTTTACATAAATGAAAACTGTTTAAAATACAGCAAAGACAATACAAGAGTAGATTTTAGACGCCCTACTTTTACTTTTTGTGTAATATTTTCTGCAGTGTAACAATAGTCATACTTGAGTAGAAGTTTTGGATATTCTTACTGTGAGTAAGTCTACATGTGACAAAAGCTTTATATTAAAATAATCTCCTTGAGACAAGCAGGTCGCTAAGTTATGGACCAGGTCTGTGGAAAGTCTAATCACAGTGAGGAGTCAAAGTGCTGTGCTGTTATCGTTGTAATTGAAGTAATGCCTGTGCTTACCTGTGCTCAGATGCGGTGGACCTCGGCTGGTGCAGTATCAAAGATGTGGAGGTGATCGAGCTGAACAAGCGCGCATCAGGACAGGCCTTTGAGGTGATCCTGAAGCCCCCCTCTTTCGACGGGGCCCCCGAACTCAACACCTCTATGCCCCAGCGCAGAGACCCCTCCCTGGAGGAGATCCAGAAGAAACTGGAGGCTGCTGAGGAGAGAAGGAGGGTATGAAACTTTCACCAGGAACTAAGAACTATATTAGCTCTAAAAGATAGCAACAGTATAATTTAACCATCCAGGGGTTTCAGAAGTATGAAGTTAGGACTGTTGCCGTGGAAATAAACAGTTTAAAACAAAATGTACTATCTTCTGAATAGTGAAAAGTTTTCAAAAGTTTTCCCAAAACCATAAATACAACATTAAACATTCTACAATTCTACTTTCTCATATAGGAAAATAGTTTATATGTTAAATTGGGGGTGGGATTTGGTCAATTAATGTTGTTGCCTAGCGCCCAGGTGAAATAATCATATAATAAAAATGTATCACTCTGTTATTGTAAAAGAGCAAATAAGATTATTAGTAATTACTGGGAATCTAGTTCAATTACTGATGGAATCTAGACTTGTACAATAGCAATTAACAATTTAAAACAAAGTTTCATCTGATGTAAAAAATCCTATATATGTTGCCTATAACAGGAAAATGAAACCCCTGAATACGTCTCAGTGCTCTCATAGCTATAGGACTGAAGTATAGTGCTAACGTTTGTGGCTAATTTTGTGGCAATAAAAATCTCTCGCTATTGGCTGAATTGCAACACATTGAAAAGACTCCAAGTTGTGTTTCCATTGTAATGTGAACCAGGTGCAAAGACAAACTGTGGTACGTGTGGTTCATTAGGGGGCTTTGTCAAGGACCAACAACAGCCTTTGTAGCCACGGTGATTTATCAGGAGCTGTGAGGATCTGAAGAGAGATCAGAGAAAGAGGATAGGAGAGATGAGAGGAAAGAAGAGGGGAGAGGAGAGAGGAAAGGAGGTAGGACAGAGGAGATAGGAGACAAGGGAGCAGGGGGAGATGAAAGGGAGATGAGAACACACAAAGGTTGTATTCACTGAAGCACAGAACAGAGAGGAGTGTGTCTATCAATCAGCACTCAGCTAAAAACAACCTCCAATCTGATTCGAATGGCTTCTAAAACAATCAGGGATCATTCAAAACAGAGGAAATTATACAGCTCTGCTTAAAGATGCACTGCGTCATTTCCGGTGATTTGCGTGTCTCCGTGGAGATGTTTTAGCTTCGTCGGAAATGTTCCACTGTACAGCATAGTAATCTTGCATTGATTCAATTACATGTGTTTTTATTGCTGAAATAGATCTGACCTGACCTTTAACTTGGTCTGGTGGTGTCATTTGCTCATAATACTGTAGAATATTCCAGATAAAGCAATTACATTGTTATCAAGACGAGCAAGAAAATGTACATAGTGCACATTTAATTCATGGAGACAAGCAAGAGGCAGATCCCCCATATGAAAAGGTCCATAGTGTACCTTTAAGTACCTTTAAATGTGAAATTTAATAGCAAAATTGTCCATAAAGTCCCCTCAGAATTAGCATATTTCTCCATTAACATGAGTTTGAACCTGCAATCCCTCTGTAGATCCAAGAGGCAGAGCTGAGGAAACATTTGGCAGAGAAGAGGGAGCACGAGCGTGAGGTGATCCAGAAGGCCTTCGAGGAGAACAACAACTTCATCAAGAACGCCAAGGAGAAGCTAGAGCAGAAGATGGAGGCCAACAAGGAGAACCGTGAGGCTCTGCTGGCGGCCATGTTGGAGAGGCTGCAGGAGAAGGTACAGACAGTATCATGTAACAAGTGATGCTAAGGGAGGTTTGCATAGACCACTGCCCTTTAAACTTTCATTTTCCATAATAATATCTCATTTCAGATTGTAATCGGCACTATCTCTCTCATAAATGCTAATCAATTCTGAAATGCTAACGCGCAGCATGTTGTGTGTGTGTTCTTGGCAGGACAAACACGCAGAGGAAGTGAGGAAGAACAAGGAGCTGAAAGAGGAGGCCTGTCGATAGACCCGAGGAGAGAGAGAGAGACAGGCGACAGGAGCGAAACAAAAGGGGAGGGCCCAGGGATTCATTCAAAAAGAAAATCCAAAACAGTCATGACAAAAAAAAAAAACAAGAACTTTTGATATTTGATGTATGTTAATGAGTAAGCTGTACAAAACTACGCCAAAAATGTGTGTTTTTAAAGGATGCAGGAGGGAGGGAGGGTGCTCTTTCATGTTTTAGTTTGGCAAGGAAAAAATGCTGGAAAAAATTGTGCTAAAATAGTAAAAGAAATCACAATGAATGTTAATATTTCAGACAGTTCGTGTTTGCCAATGATCAGATGTATTCAGAACAAAAGTGTAAGGTTGATAATGGTTTTATTTTACAACATTAAATCCACAAAACATTTAATTAAAAAAAAAACAGAATACCTTGAGTGGCATTGACAAAAAAAAAAAAAAAACAGCCTTCTGAATCCATCAAATTATTTTTATTGTATTTACTTGCCACAATCACTTGAAATATCTTCCCAACTGAAATGACAATAGAACAAAGTCATAGAGTCAAAAGTCATATAATATAATGGACAATTGGCCTCGTTAGTACTGAAACTTAAAACCATATAGATGATTATGCGCATCTCTTTCCACAGTTTGACTCATATTACACAGGAAGCCTGACTTGTAAATGCATTTTGGGCATCATTTTATTGAATCATCATTAACTACTTTCAGTCTAAAGGTGCACGATGTAACTTTTTTGTCTGGCCTGTCTCCATGGAGATCAACAGTATGGCATTAAACAAGTGTTACATGTCTTTGTACAGCTAAAAGTTTTTATTCCTCAAAAAATACCTTGAAAAGCACGTATTCTGAACCTCGCAACTTGGACCACTTTTTAAAGTCATACTGTGGAACATTCCAGGTTGAGCAAATGCATCTCAATGAAGACAAGGAGGCTTCACCAGAAAAGTTATAGAAAAGTCACCTTTAACAAACTTTAGTCTTTAGTTCCACAATTACATTTTTCACAGCACTAATTTCTTTGTACCTATCTGATCCTTATATAATTTATGTGAAATTTAAACTCTCGCCTTGCACCGTTTATTTTATTATGTTGTATCTTGGGGAAGTGTATTTTGTGTTTTATTATCAGTTAACGACACAAGAAAATACAAGACAGCTTATGGAGTTTTTTTGCTATTGTTGTAAAAGGGAAAAGAGCGAACAAAAACACTGCTTCATTCTGTCATTTCCGGGGTAGCCTGGCTCTGAAGGACGTTAGACTGTAAGTGTAGGTGTCAAATAGTGGCATGTTTAGGATTATAGGGCACAGTTTGCACTCTTTTTGTCACTAAGCACAAGTCATAAGCACATATGCAAACACTGAAGGCAGACACAAAATCCTGGACGTTCAGAATATCCGTGGAGGTTTTTAGGAGTGATGGAAAATTAGCATCCTAGTTATAGCAATGAACTAGAATATTACATCATTTGATCGGTAAAAAGTACTCAAAATGGCGCCTACGACCAGGACGTGGAAACTGGGACAGCTCCTCAGCTTTGGCATGTGACTGTGATTGTATGATTTCTAATAGTGAAGGGTTTGCTGAGTCATACTGACTTTAGGAGCCGTGTATGGAGGATTCTTTGTGGGTTTAATATAACGCTCTGTCTGTATCTGCTGTTTGTCTAAAGGCGATTGACTGTAATTGTTTTGGCATGGTCAGTAAAAGCAACTTGATTCAAGTCTCACAATTCTTTGTTTATTACTTGAGCACAACTCTATAATAAGCTTAATTTCAGACGTTCAACTCTGACAATGAACTTTACAACATTACAGTATCCCAGTATCCGGATTGACCAAGTTAAATGTAATGTTAAAAGTAAAATCTTATCTTAGAATATTTTTTTTTACATGTAACAGACTGCATGTTTCACATTCTTTAAAAGACAAAATTGTAATGCAACCTGTAGAGGGCACCATTTCACTTCCTTATGCTAAAAACATTGTTACTATATGAAAAAAAAAACAGGCTACATCTTTTGATCTGGTAATGTTATTGATCAAATAAAATACAATAACAACTGATATGAAGAAAGGTCCCTGTACAAAGCCAAACTGGACCTATTATTTTGAAATTCTATTACAAAATTAAATGATAAATTAAAAAAGTCACAGTATTTAGCATCCAAATAGAACATAAAGTTGTATCATATGTAAAACGCTCTGCTTTTATAAATAGTCTAATAATAACTCTAAAAGTGCAAAAGCATTAAAGGCTCCATCCACAGAGGGGGGGCGCCGTTGTCTTGTCCCTGGCCTGATCAGTTCTGTGTGTGCACGATGGGCCTCACACACGTGCAGCCCACAGTCACCACCTTCGTGCTCAGTTTGAAGTCGTACCTCTTCTTGTCCCTGTCGAAGTCCTGTGGGGACGTCCTGCCTCGAGCCACTTTCTGTTTGCGCAGGACTCTGAAAGGGAGGAGAATACATCAAGAATAAAACGCAAAAAAACTGCATTGCAATTCGTACAATATGAGAAAAATGATACTACAATCCAAGTAATAATGTCCAGACTCCGTTTTTAAATTGTATTATTAATCTTCTTTGTTTTAGAGTTACCATTATGTGAACAAAAATAATAACTACTGTAGTAACAATAGGCATAATGACCCATATATTGCTATAGATACATACTGTGATAAACGGTCATATTGAAACTACTTTATGCCACTGACGCAATAACAATAATGCAGGATAATCCCATGTTTACATATACAGCATCATTAAAACTCATATTTATTATTTATTCAGCAAATCTTTTCATGTTACATCAAAAATAACCACACTGTAAAGAAACAGTACACATGATAAATACATTCGCTATAGAAGAGCATTAATAATCAGTGATGTTTATACAGTAAAGAGAGGGTCATGGTATTGGAGAAGGCATTTTGATTTATTGTCTGAGTGAAAATACCTTAGTCGTTTTATATAAAAAACAAAAACTATGCCTTAATTAGCCATAATAAAACAAGAAGAGTTGATTCATATAGAACACAGTTAACTAAGCCTGAATCATTCTTATCAGCCATAATGAACAAAAAGTATAAAACTTATATATTACACGAAATTGACTCTTATAAGGTTTAAGACATGTTTTAATGCTGTTACCTCCTCAAAAACATACCTGCAGCTGTGTATTGTTTCATTCACATTTGTTTGAGTAATCCTTTATTATTAGTTTGTCTACATCTCCAAAGCTCAGAATGCTCTGTTCCACCTTGTGATGTCATGAAGTGGTAGTTTTCAAGTTAACAGCTACCATTTACTTTTAGTTCAGTGGAGATTGTCAGTTCCAGAGCTGAAATTATCCAAATGATTTTAGTGAAGGTGTGTAGAGCGTTTCCTGTGTTACCACATGACATCACAAGGTGGAACAGAGTGTTTTCAGTTTGAGGAAAGAACTCAGTCTAAATATGCAGGGTTTGGGTGTTAATCGTGTGTGAATGAAACAAAACACAACTCCAGGTCTGTTGTAGGAGAGGAAACAACATTATAACAGATCAGAAAACATGGGTGTAATATTTGCCCTTTAATGCTGTAAATACCTATAGTTGAAGTGGTAACCATATTTTTAAAGGTCTGGTTTTCATTCTAATAATTAATAATAATTAAAAACATGTGATTTTGTGACATTTTTGATGACTGATGGCCCAATACCTGTGCAGGACCACGAGCTGGTACGAGATGGGTTTGGCCTCCAGAGACAGGTCCTCTTGTCCGCTCTCGGGGTTCACACAGCCGGTGGTCTGGCATTCTGCGTGGTACAGACACTCAGGCACCCGAGACGACTCGCACTCCTCTCTGCACAACACAAACACCCAGAATAAATGTAGAAATGTTAATGTAGTTTGCAGAAATTGAGTAAAACTATGAGGTTTGACAAGCTATACAAAAGATATTTACAAGAGAGGATTTGAATGGAAGTAGAGATAATTTTGTTCCATTCATGTCCAACACGTCTTGTTTAATATGTGATATTTTGAGGACTTTTGCCCATTCAAAAGATATTTTATTTATTTATTTATGTATTAATTCATTTATTTATGTATTTATGTTAATCACTATGGTAACAGTATTTTTCATCATTCTAAAACTCAGGGATAGCTCAAAATAACAAAAGTAGTCGTCCGTAAAAGTTTGATTTTCTAACTGTTTCTGTAGTTTAAATCAACAATGAACCAACAATGAATCATAGGTCAATAAAAGACAAGTTGATAAAGTGATAAAACTCAACCTGACAAAGAATCAGAATCAGATAATTTAATTTATCTTAAAGGGCAAATCAGATCATAAATGTAGCTCAGAACAGTAAAAAAAAACACAACCAGCACAATCAATACAAGCAATGATAATACAGCAGTTATGTTCACACGCCAACATTTGATTATAATCTGATTTTGGGACACTTACGATTATTTAAATGCCCTGCAAACCACTGAATCCAAGGTGAGTAACCGAGGGACCATGATCAGAAAGAAATTTGATGATTTTGCTGTTTGCATGTCATTTTAACAGTCTAATCTTATCGGAAAAATTGCATAATAATCAGGTTTAGAGTGTGCATGTAACCGCAACCACTTTCACATCTGCCAGTGTGAGTTCAGAAGCAGAGGGTTCTTCTGAGGTAAAGCGCAAAAGCTAAATTGCTGTTATCAAAATACATGATAAGGTGTAGTAATGAAAAAAACAGTGATAAGGGTTAGGTCTACTGGGGGGACAGGGCCTTCTCTGCTGCTGCTCCTACTATCTGGAAGTCCCTGCCCACACACCATCTTCAAAAAAGACTCACGTCTTCAAGACTACGTTCTGCATCTGCAATTATTATTATGCATTATTTATTATTATTATTATTATTATTATTATTATTATTATTATTATTATTATTATTATTATTATTATTATTATTATTATTATTATTATTATTATTATCATATTTTATTTATTATGTTTTATGTTTTTGTATTATTATTTTACTTTTATTATTACTAAATCCACTTAGTTTAAAAGCTTGATGACAACTGCAATAAAGGAATGTAAGTACCTGTTACTTCCTATGGGGGCAAGATGGCGCCACCTAGAGTGCATTGGGGAGAACTCCTATTTAAGGATGTGGTCAGGTGGCCTAATATGGATTTGCAGACTGGCTCCACAGGACATAGTACAGTCTATAGTATCTGCACACCTATAGTGAGCTGATCTTCTGGCATTTCTTATCCTTAACTGATTGTAAAACTAGCAAATAAAAGAGAAGGATAAAACACTCTAAATGAAGGAATGGTAAAAGTTACAAAGAATGGGTTTGGACCATAGACTGTATATATAATGGAGATAGCTAACCTGCATAGGCGTTCTTTCAGCTCCACGGCTCTGGCTCTAATTCACTTTACATTGGAAAATTGTTGCCCCTCTCTCTCTGTCAGACCCATAATTTTGGTCATCATTTTGTATTAACTCACTCTACAAGATCCTGGTATTTTTATTTTGCTTTTGTGCCCGTAACTCAAGATATGAGCATTAATAAGAGACAAATCAGGCGCCTTCTTTCCCTGAGGTTGCTCCCTTAAGCATTAGCAACAGGTTTGATTGACTGCGTTGCTAAGTGCTCGCTCCCTGCTAAATCAGCGGGCGGGAAGGGGCTTTACCTTCAACACCCTCACTTCGGACTGGCTCTTTGGTTGCTATGATACTCGTGGTCGGAATTCCTAATATGCAACTTGGCTCCTCCCTATAACTGCCTCGCTGAGCTTCATTTGACTGGAGCCGAATGTTATAGGTGACGTCATGCTCCCTTAGTCCACTTCTTTATGGTTTGGACATATTAAAAGAATTAGGTTTTTGTAAAAGATAGATTTGTTGTTGGCATTTTTGTTGTAATGGCATCAGTGTTTATTTAGGTCAGAGCCAAACACCACGCCAAGATACTTGGTTATGACACTTCAGAATTTGGACTTCCTTGCCCTGCGTGAATAATTCTACTGCTGTGATCTGGGCTTTTCCTCCGGAAGGCAATTATCATTCCCTAAGATTTAGATCCAGGAGACTTGTCACACCATTCTACAAAATAAAAAATAAAATACAAAGTCTGATAGAGTTTTTGCCATGGCCACTTTCATATGAAGCATCTCACACGCTGAGGACTTCAGGGACCGGCCTCCTGCTGGAGCCTAGAATCAGGACTAAACCTGAGGAATCTGCGTTTCAGTTTTATGAAGCTTAAACCTGGAACAGTCTTCGTAAAAATGCGAGACAGGCCTCTACTTTGGCAATCTTTAAATCCAAGCTGACAATGGTTCTGTTTAACTGTGCATGTGACTGAAAGGTTTTTACTCTGCACTCTTCTCTTATATTTTGCTTTGTTTGTATTGCAATTTTAATGTCTTTCTTATTCTGCAAGGCACTTTAATTGCTGTACTGTCTGTACGAATTGTGCTGTACAAATAAACTTGCCTTGCCTGTCCTCCTGGGTGGACCTGCAGCTGTCAGTGATGATAATTAATAACGACTGCAAACCTTGACCTCCTCGCCCATGTGGTTTACACGTGTTGGTTTTGACCCAGTGTTGTCCTTTTCTAAACTTGTTTATGATCCGGTGTGGACTCACAAAATTGGCTAAAATCTTGAGATCCAGATACTCTCGAGCCAAATTACTACAGTGTAGAAATTTGGAAATTTTCTTATTGCTTACATGGTACTTTGTCATGAAATATTCAAGGTAAATGCACAAATGTTGAACCTGATCATTTCTATTTTTGACAAGACCCAAGAACTCTCTGTTTTACAACAAAAATCTGCATTTCAACAATACAAATTTAAGCTGCCCCACCATCTGTTTTTAATATGGAATGATACGATATCATTTGAACAGTGATGCACGAAGTACTTAAGTACTCTTGTTACTTAAGTAAAACTAGTAAAAGTACCTGTTTTACTTTTTACTCTAAAAGTACATTGTTAAAGTATTTCACACAAGTGTAGTTAAGTGTTAAATGTAGTGATATTGATTAAAAAAAAAAATAAAATAAATAACACTTTCTACTGCACAAAATTTTTAACAGGACTGAAAAGTAAAAAGTACTTTTCATATGATTTGAAGGTTTATTTTTACCATGTTCATGGAAATGTCTTGACTAAAGTTTTTGAGTTTAAGCTTCGGCTTTGAGCAAACAAAAATGAATATACAAAATTCATACAAAAAAAATAAGAAATTGATTTGTATATACATACATACATACATACATATATATATATATATATATATATATATATATATATATATATATATATATATATATATATATATATATACACACACACACACATATATACATACGTGTGTGTGTGTATATATATATATATATATACATATATACACAGAATTAGGTCAATGGTAACAATACAAATCAATTTCTTATTTTTTGTATGAATTTTGTAAATTAAATTTTTTTTTGCTCAAAGCTGAAGCTTAAACTCGAAAAAGACGTTTCCACGAACATGGTAAAAATAAACCTTCAAATCATATGAAAAGTACTTTTTACTTTTCAGTCCTGTTAAAAATTTTGTAGAGTAGAAAGTACACATACCTGCTCTCAAATGTATTGAAGTAAAAGTATCCACTGTAAAATGTACTTAAGTAATTATTTTTTTACATATCTGCACTTTCCTTAAGTACAGTACTTTAATACTTTGACTTTGTTTTTTTCCACCACTGCATCTGAAACCCTGCCACAGGGATAGGATAAACAAAGGGTCCTACCTGTAGACCCATGGAGACACCGACAGGTTGGCCGTGTTGCTGGAGGACACTAGGTGGGAGGAGAGATGTGAGAGGGACGGGTCCAGGATCAGCTTCACGGTGCGACCTTTTCCTCGACGGTTAACTTTGGTCTTGACGCTCTGAGATTTTTTGCAGTGAAGAGCAGCGAGCAGAGCCAGCAGCAGTACAGCCCTGAATAACTATGCAGACATACAACGGGGGCGGGGGGTAGGTTATTGTTAAAGTGGAGCCGTAGACATATTAGGGCTACAATAATTGATGACTACAATACGATAAATACGAAAATAATGGGTTAATAATCGTTAATCATTACTTGAACTTTAATTCAAGTCTATTGGGGGATTCTTTGGTATTAACTGTCTTTAGGCATGTGTGTTAAATCAAAATGGTAATAAAAAGAAGAAGAATATGCCTTCACAGCATATTATGTCATGCAGTGAAAAAAAATTATATAAAAAAGGTCCAAAATGTAAAATAGAAATAAGCAACTAATGGAGTAATTGATAACTAAAGTCACTGTTAGATGCAGCTCTAATAGAATAAATAAATAAATAAGAGTGGTGAAAGAAGAAAAGGTCAATAAATAATCATCTAAATGCATCTAATTTGTAACATGAGAAGTTTTACATTGTGCATTTTCACTTTTAACACATTTAAATTATAGTACATAGCACACAAAAGGGTCTGGTAAGGTTCATGTATACTATTGACCTCCAAGATTTATAGTTAGATTTACATTTTGGAGGACATAATTCACCTGCAGTGCTCCACAATGTGCACATTCGGCATAATAGTCTATTCTCTATTGCAATGTGTAGAGGATTCTAACAACAAAAGCCAGCTCTTACATAAAAATGGTATGCATGTTGACATCAGTGTTTAAGAAGTTGTCTACTCACCAAAACCATGTTGTCTCTCTGAGTGTGACTCCCTCTGCTCTTCTGCTCTGACTGTGCTCACGGTTTATACTCTGCACAGGGAGGGTGTGCTTGTCTCTCATTTGACACAAGCTCAATACTTCAAGCTAAAAAAAAAAAAAAAAAAAAAAAAGTTGCTTTTTTTTTCCACTTCCTGTCCTCATTATCTTTTGACACGTTTTATCTTGCATTGTCAATAAACAAAATAGTAAAGTGAACATTCAACTCTGGTGACACCATCTTATCATGCCAAATGCAGTATAGGAACACTTCACTGGGACTGTATCCTCTATACTGTGCAAAGTCTCAGTTATTATTAAAGGCGTTAGTAGCTCAGTTGGAAGAGTGTCCACTGATCTGAAGGGTGGCAGTTCTAATCCCTCTCTGAATGTAAACACATCATTAGTTGAGAAGTCAGGTCCGCTGACCGCTCAGCCACAGGTTAGCAGTGTGATCCCAGCTCCCACAGATGAATGCTGTCATTGTGTCCATCTGATTAAACTTTTCCTATTTTAGATCAATTAGGATTACCAAAATTACTTCTATTTTCTGAAAGCCAGAATAATGAGAAGGATTTTTTTAGTCAGAGGCCTTTAAGCAATTTGGGAAAAACCAGATTATGATGTCATGTCTTTGGAAGCTTCTGACAGGTTTATTGACAACATTTGAGATAATTAGAGACACACCCGTGGATGAATTTGAAGGCACACCTGAAAACACACTGCTGTGTGTGACTTCATTCGTTAAAAAAACTCAGCCAAGGGGACTTGCACAAGTCTGGTTCATCATTGGATGCGACTTACAGATGCCTAAAGGTGCCACATCGCTCAGGAAGGAGGTGGGTTCTGTGTTCCAGAGATGAATGTGTTTTGGTCTGAAATGTGCATATCAACCCAAGAACAAAAGCAAAAGACCTCGTGAAGATGCTGCTGAAGCTGTTGTCATTAGTGTCAATAGTGTGTCATTATCAACAGTGAAAAGAGTACTGTACCGACATGGGCTGAAAGGCCACTCTGTCAGGAAGAAGCCATTACTCCCCAAAAAACATTTTCTTTTTAAAATCAAATTACTGTTAAATGAACACACAATGAATGTAAATGAACACAGACACACCTTGTGGTCTGACGAAACTAAAACTGAACTGTCTGGCCATATTGAGCATTGCTACGTTTGGAGGAAAAAGGGGGAAGCTTGCAAACCTCAGAATACCATCCCAACTGTGAAATACGGGGGTGGCACGAGGGCCTGGTGCACTTAATAAAATAGATGTCATCATGAGGAAAGAACATTATGTGGAAATAACGAAGCAAAATCTCAAGGCATCAGCCAGGAAGTTAAAGCTTGGGCACAAATGGGTCTTCCAGATGGACAATGACTCAAAGCATTCTGCCAAACTGGTTACAAAGTAGCTTAAGGATAACAAAGTTAGGGTTTTGGAGGGGCATTCACAAAACTCTTATCTCAATCATATCCTAGGTGGCCTACAAACTTGGATCAAAATTCCTACAAACTACTGTGAGAAGCTTGTGGAAAGATATAAAAATGCTTGACCCAAGTCATGCAGGTTTCGTGTTACGATTTATCATTAAGCTAACTACTAACCATCCCAAAAAACTGGCTTTATTTAACAAATTAAAATAAGGATTACAAAATTAACACAAATTAACAAAACTATAGGGCTATAACAATGACTATTACATGTATAAGCCAGGATAAGTGGAACTAAACAGGTTGTGGACACAAACATGAAACACTTTTTTTAATCATTATTATTATTTTGTAAGTAGACCTATAATAAAAATAAAGGAAATGTTTAATTGATCCAGACAGAATCCGGGTTCTAGGCTATGTATTGCAGTAAAATAGATATTTAAAAAAGGGATTACTCAAAATTTCAGTGTGTAGGTTTAGAAGTTTTGCCGCTGTCATGTCTGAGTTAAGAGCTGAGTCACAGGTCCAGTTACCCTATGTCAACCTTGGGTGAATGTGGGTCAGGAGGGTGCTGACATGGCCCTGCGTAACTAAACATCAACTGTTTAGTCTATGATAAGATCTGGAGCCTTTTCACTGTAGAGCAGAGAACATACCGGTATAATCAAACCACAGCGATGTTGTATTGAGATAAACGGCAGTAATTGACAGAAGCGGGTGGGAATCAACGTGTGGGAATCACCTTTCAAACATACGCATTCAAGTCAGGAACCTGCAAACAAAATCTCCCCAGACATCAGGACTCTAAAGAAATCTCAACTTTGCAGAGATTTTTTTACAGAATCAAATATGACCATAGAAACGAATATAGTACTACAAAGGATAAGAACTCTGAAGTCTTAAAAATTTACGACTCGCCATGTGCTTTAAAGAATGCAAGAATCCATGATTCTGACCCGCTCCCTCTCCGCAGCTGTAGACACCACAGATATTAATCTAATCAACACTTCATTAAAGCTGATCAAACAAACATGATTGGAAAATACAACTCCACCCAGTTAAAACAATGGAATTATTCACATTCTTTCAAATTCACAAAAAAACAACAACAAAAAAACTAAAATAAGCAGATTATTTAAAAATGTATAGGCTATACACATTTTAACTTTCTATTTTTTTTTTGTATTATTTTACTTATTTTTTCTGATTTCAAATTAATATCGCTTACTACGCTATGTATAGTCAACTTAAGCATTTTTAATTTGTCAAAAGTTTAAAATAGTTTAGAATTAAATATAACAGCTGAGCTAAATGATGCTTTGTTTTAACCTAAAGCATGCCCATTACACAAAAATCAGACAAACAGAAAACCTAAAAAAATTACAGTACAGGCAAGATATATTTTTGCCTAAAATCTGTCATCTCTGAAAAGACAGTCATATAAAAAAAACAAAAACAGATGAGCAAATTCAGGAAATGACTCAGATGTGGGTGTATTGAAAGTCTGAGATCGCTGCCCCATCACTGGGTTAGAGTTACTGTTACACTGATGGAAGCTGTAGGTGGAACAATGTTAAAGGTTTATGCTCATGTTTATGCTCAAGTTTATAGTTTCAAAATGGAGGCGAGTGGAGGGAATGTGAAGTAAACCACAATGCATTTTTTAATGACTTGCAATTAGCACAGGTGCACATTTTTTTTTTTTTTTGTGGAAAATCGTAGTTCTACACTCTCAAACTTGTATTTTACTGAAGAAAAAAAAAAAGCGTAGCATTTGTGGTTAAGTATGTTAAAAAAAAAAAAAAAAAAAAAAATGTGTGGTGTCAGCATTTCTGTAAATATTTGTCCAGTAAATTCTAAAAAGCCAATAATTATCTAAAATGAAACAATAACCACGTGTGTAGAATTGCTGTAACAAATGATATAACCTACAATGCATTTATAAATGATTTCTAACCATGCTCTGACATCACTCACATGTATCCGAGTGTTTTTTTATTTGCTAAAACTATCTTGAATCTCATGACATAGCCAAAACAAATATTACATTCCACTTCACTTGCTGTTTCCACTTGAAAATAATGAGGTTTAGAAAAAGAAAGCCACTCAAGACACATCTCATAGTATTAGCCTAGCCCTAGTTTAAAAATGTGCATTTGCATCTACCCTCATAGTAATTAAATTCAGTGTCTTTTACGTTTTAACGAAGAAAACCGTAGTCTCTTTGATGCGGACTGAATCTCCACCATCTCCACACACAATTGCATGCTCTGCTGCACTTTCTTTTGAACTCTAGGTGGCAGGGTTAGTCATAAACATGCTCTCCACATCTGGCTGGCATTTGGTCTTTGCTAACATTTACACCAGGGGGCCAAATAATTCAACATTGAGTAGTCATTTTAAAAACTGGGATACACCCTGAACCAATAAATTCTACTAATTTATTACACTAAAAACACATATCTAAAGCTCTTCTTTTAATTTTACAATAATCTGTTGTATTTTTTTCCCCATTGTAATTTGAATTGCACTGTACTGTACACATTTGCCTTGCCGTTGAAATAGCACATTTTGAATGCTTCTAGTAGTATCCTGTGTTCCATTATAGCCACATTGCTATCGAGTCTAGGAAGGAGAAGCTAACCTAAGCAAATAAGCTTTTTAAGAAATTCTTAACAGCTTAATTGCAAACTTCTGATGCGTTTTATAACTTTAAAATGTTTTGCATTTCAACCAGTTTCCTTGGAATAACAAATCCATCTCAACATCTGCCTTAACTTAATGTAAAAAAAATCTGACTCAAACAGCCAAGCACTAAAGTACAAATAACAAAGCATTTTTATTTTTTTTAACACAAAACGATTCAAAACATGTTATGTACAAATTCAGACCCGGTATTTTTCATGTCATTATTACAGACTTTAGAAAAAGCTCATCTGACTTATTTTATGTACGAACAGTGCTATACAAATAAACCTGCCTTGCTCTGATGTGGTGGGCGCAAAGCGAAACTGGTAGAATGCTTAATAAGCACATTTAGAATCATTTGACATTTTTAGCATATTAGCATCCCAAACCCAAGTACTTTGAAATTACACAGTACTGTATGTATCAAACTGCATATTGTTGAAAGTTGGGAGTCCAAGTCATTTGTGTGCTCTCGGTCCATATTGAAGGTACTTGGCTTCAGGCAAAAACAGCCGCATCAGATTCCGTTTTTTGTTCAACCCCCAAAGGAGAGGGAAAAGAGATTTTGTACAGGTCAGTGGCAAAGTGTCATAGACAGTAGATATGCAGAAATGTTGTGGAATTTCTGGAAGGGGATTCCTTAGTGATGCACTGGAATAGCCTACTGTATATTAGGTTGTCTCAGTATTGCTGAAAAATGAGGGAAAATTAATTGATTAAAATTAAAGAAAAAAATTTTTCTCTGAATTAGATTTTTTTTATTAGAATTGTTTATATTTAATTCAATCCCAGTTTTGTCAACCATCTCTTCTCAAATTAAATCAAATGTTAAATCACTTGGAAATTTGGGGGTTGGCCGAAGTACAGCATTTTACCGACTTCTTATTGAATCCTGCTTTAAAAGTGCACCATGTACAATTTCTTATTAGACAAGTTTAAAACCATACTGTATATCATTCCCCTATGAAGATGTTACATAATACAGCTTTAATACCTCTATCCTCTGTGGGTGAGCCTAAAAGCAGCGGTAGATTTATAATTTGACCTTGATTTTTGTATTTGGAGTTCTAGATGAGGAAGACGATGTCGTCCGCCATCATGACTTGGTTGTCGTCCTGCATACGTGTGAGGGCAGTGCGGATCTCAGCGTCACTAAAGTGCTTCTCCCGCCCTTTGTTTATGTCTGTCTTCAGCTCCTTCATGTTTATGGACTGAGCGTGAGCAGACTGGAACACGGCGAACAGCGATGACTTGAACTCCTTCAGCCTAAAAGTCAAAAGACCCAAACAATGTTTAGTGAGTGTAACCAAATTTTCTCATTGTACTTGAGCAAAAATTGTCTTGATCAGGACAGATGTATGGCAAAGGCTCAAAATGAAACTCTGCCTCTTCAGTGAAATTGCATGGTAGAAAGCAGAATTTCTTCTACAGGTTTTTATTAAATCTCACATACAGACCCAAAGTCTGAATTTAATTCTTCAGTTTAAAAAACAAAGTAGCATACCTATCTGCTGATAGTTCCTCTCCCTCTGCAGTAGCATCCATGGGCTCCTCCTGCTGCTCTTTGGCTTTGGGTGGTTTAGGACTCCGGGCTTGAACTACAAAGAAACAGAATAATGGTAACATTTTGAATATTAAAAGCAAAATAAAGAGGAAAAAACTATGCAACTGTTCATAGTAAACAGACATCAGAAAGACAAAACCAGCAAACCTAAATTCTGCCTTCTGCCTTTTAATTCTGACAAAACCCAACTAGTTTCATACAGTCAAATTTCAGAAACAAAAAAAGATGATAATGGCCAAATTATTAAAATATCCATTAGGGGTGATACGTACTTTCAGGGACATCCTGGTTTTCAGTAAAGTCATAGGGGCTGTAGGGTTCACTGCCTTGAGAGCCACGGCGCACCCTGCAGGAGAGAAGTGGAAGTGTCAAAAATTCTCATTCCTTCAAATTCACCAGCTGGATCAACCAACAGGCATCAGCAGTGTTTAATTTAGCCATTCATTTTAGCATCTGTAGCACTTCAAGTCATAAAATGAGTATTAACAACTATTACCTCTTCCTCTGTGTCCTCTGTGAGCGCTGAGTGCCCGTTTCATCTTCCTCTTCTTCCTCTGAACCAGAGTCATGCTCTTTCCTTGAACGCTTCTTTTCTTTCTCCAGAACCTGCAGCAAAAAACAAAAATCACATTTCAGTCTATTCTTCATTTACTTTATTCTGTCCTGCCCACTTCTGCAGTAAATATGGTGGTACTTTCTGTTAAAGGGGAATCTCATTCATTTCCATGGAGAATTTGGGAAAAGTTTTGCCACTAAAATATGATATAAAGTAGGTTAATTTGTGTAAAATGTTCAACGTGCACCACCAAGTCAACACTGCAGATTCTCTGGGAGGTTTTAAAATTGCTTTGTAGTCCTATAGAACTTATTTGTCATCTAACCCCATGCAAAATTATACAACCCAAATGACAATGGCATCGCCCACAGCAACTTCAGGAATAAGGTGAATACAATCTTGTAGCGGCACACCAATAAGCTGCATGAACAACATAGACTATGCATGGTCCCTAAAGTCTTAAAGGGGAGACTTTCTTCACAAAACTTCAGTCTTGCGTATAAATAAGACGTGTTTTTTGTTTTGTTTTTTTAAATTGAAAGAACCTTGAGTTTCCCCTTGTGCATGAACAACACCAAAAATATTAACTTGAAGCATTCTACAATAAACGTTATTTGTCATGTCAATAAAAGATGCTGGTGTAGGTTGTAGCATCTCTACATCTTAGTTCCTGAGCAGGTTGATGTTACACAAATATTTGAAGTATGTGGCTAAATAGACCAATTTAAGGAAATAAATATGTCATGTTGTATATTACATTGCTTTCCTAATCAGTTGTACGTACCTTTTTGAAGTAAGCGTACTGCACAAGCTCCACAGCCACCTCGGCGTCCTCTAGCTCGATGGCTTTGCTCATTCGGGCTTTAGCGTGAGCCGTGGACAATCGGATCAGAGTCTCCAGGGTACGAGCCGTCACTGGGGAGGTCTGTGGAAATTATAATTGTTAACAGTCTGACGTAGTGCTACAAAGATTAAACAGAATAATTGGGGCAGGTTGACTAGTGACAATTACCAAAAATATGATTCTTTTAACTGAAATATACATACTGGGATAAAATCACATATCCAAAAGATCTGTTATAGCAAAGACAGGAGCATTATGAAATCTCGATGTCAATAAATAAAATCTATCTAGAAGCCTTCACCGGATTTTAAGCTTTATTTGGCTAAAAATGTATTGTTTAGGTAAAGTCTTAGAAATAGAAATAATCCTTTTACTAGTCTACAAAACAAAAAAATAATCACCCACTAGTCAACTATTTAAAAAAATCCTTAACTGTGGTCCCAATTTGTAGACTAGCTAGCTCATTTACACATTGCACACTAATCATCACTTGGTACAATGCAATTAAGGTGTCAACTTCCAAGTCTATTGTGCTACAAGTGTCATTTCATTTTGTGCCTAGTCCCCTCACCCTGGCGATGTCAGTGCCCAGCTGGTCCTGAGACCTGAGGCGGGAGTACTCCTCTGCAATGTGATTGGCTGCTTCCTCCGTCAGCACTGGAGTCACTGCTTTAGCGATGCAGATGTACTTCCTCATGAACTCCTTACTCACGATCTTCTCCCTGAGACAACAAACAGACCTGGTTTAGTCTGGTTCATACAAGTTTAGATGTGGGTTTGTGGTATGGTACATGTATATTTTGAAGATCAATTCACACTATGCAAAAATAATGACCGCAAGGTAAAAATTGTTTTAGCAGAAGTTTCAATGCATTTTAATACAAAACACATTGTATCTGTTCAATATTGCAATGCTGGTCACAGCATTACTTGCAGGTTTGTTCTCAACTTTTATTTCAGGTTTACCTAGAATAGGCTTTACTAAATTAAACATTTTTATTTTTTGATTAGTTTAGATTAGTATTTTAAAACCACAGACTGGGATGAAGCACTCACTTCTTTTTCTTGGCTCCGTGCAGCAGGTTGTTGTGTTTCTCATAAACTTGAAGCTCCTCCTGCTCCTGTGCCGCTGCATCAGGGTCATCTGTGGCCAGGACGTCCACTGTCCCGCCCAGAGTCATGGCTGTGCACAGAAAACAAAGACGTTATACATAAAATATAGGCGAATAAAGGTCAGAAATATCTTGCCCAAAGTCTTAAAAGACATTGAACGAAGTAGTTAAGTTTAAACAGTTTGCAGCAGTGTTAATCACTTCCTCATTACATCTCCTTATTCACTGCAAAAAGCACATAATTGTTTCACAACTTCCCAACTAGCATACAGTACACCAGTTTTACATCCTAGTTTACTGAAGTGAAAATACATCTATAATTACATGCAGACAGCACAAAGCTTTTACAATACATATGTGCTGAGGAAAAACAAATTTTACTTTAGGGAACAAAAAAAAAATTTTGAATCAGGTAGAGCTGCTTTAATAAATTGTAAGGTCTTGTACCTGCACCCTCCTGCTCGCGGGGGTCCCTGTAGCGGTGCATTCTCAGGACATGGTCTGAGATCTCACGGTCCTGCTCGGGGTCCATCTGGTCCAACATGATGAAGAGCAGGTCAAAACGGGACAGTAGTGAGTCCTGCAGCCCGATGTTCTCCATGGGAGTCTTGTATTGATCATACTGCACACATGAACACAGACAATTTTAAATTCTCAATTACCGTGTTAGGGCTGCACTATTGAGAATGGTATATTATTTTTACTATAGAGTTCATCACAAAAATATCCAAGATGGTACCATTTGTTTTGTGTAGGGAGCATTGAATAATATAGCTAAGCTAAAGTTAGTCTCTAAAGCCAAAGGAATATTGGTGGATGAGAACCGAATGGAAAGAATTGCCAGTGACCATCCTAGACAGTTGATTCTCCATCATGGTTCAACATTAGAGGATGCAGGGACAGGTTCTTTTAGGATCACAGAATTCAACTTACAAGCTAGAATCTATATGAAAAATCTTTAACATTGTGTAATAGTACAAATTAAATAAAATACTTTTTAAAACACAATTGCTGCCAATATTTTTGCCATTTTTCCTCAGGTGTTACTACTCCCTAGAATGAACATCAAAAATATGTATAAATCTTTCTTACCCTGCCGTAGACAGGATTAGCAGCAGCCAGCACAGAGCAGCGGGCATTGAGTCTCGCGTGGATCCCAGCTTTGGCGATAGTGACCCTGCCCTGCTCCATCACTTCATGGATGGCTGTGCGGTCCATGTCGGACATTTTGTCAAACTCGTCGATGCAAACAACTCCTCGATCAGCCAGAACCATGGCTCCTGCCTCCAGACGGCGCTCACCTGTGGGGGGGGGAAAGGAGGATAGATTTGTTAGATGGCATGTCATGTATGATTCCATGGAAATTTAAACTTAAAACCATACTTTGGAATAAAACTTCTCTTTGGAGATTAATTCAAATAGTAAAAGCATGTTTTTATTGCTAAAAAGTTAGTGAGGTTTTAAGTTAGTTACAATCATAAATACAATTACCTGTCTCCTGGTCGGTGGTGACAGCAGCGGTCAGACCCACTCCAGACGAGCCTCGGCCGGTGGTGGGGATGGCTCTGGGGGCTGTGTGCAGCACGTACCGGAGCAGCTGGGACTTGGCCACTGATGGATCCCCTGGAAAGGAAAATTATAACTTCAATTTAGATAATAAACAGATGGATATCCATTTATTATCTTAAATTATTATTATCTAAAAATTTGAATCTTCAACTCATACATTAGATCTTTTTAGGTGCCTTTCTTGACTTTCAAGGTCACCATGCAACAATAAACATGTACTGAAAGGGCATTAAAACAGGGCATTATTTCTGAGATTTTAACCATGTTATAGTTATTTCCCCTCACCATTTATTCACCCAAAGTTGTATTTGGAGTGATTTGTGCATGCTTGAGCAATTTTTCATCTTTTATTTTCAAAACATCCTATTGCTTATCACCCCCATTTTCACAACCTCTGCTTTCCATTTACCAAGTTCTTCAATTTTACTTTCTTAAATCTGTGATATGCAAAAGACTATGCAATCGCAGAGTTGCATAGTCTTTTTGGTACTAACGAAAACAAGAAAATCTGTTCACTAGCGTGATCTACAGCGACGGCAACGTCAAATCCCATTGGGCACCAGAGTTTTCGAAATTGAAAGTCAGCGGACTTCTTTCTTTTATCAAATTTTTTAGATGAATATTACAATTTTAAATGTGCAAATTATAACAATCCACGGGTGTCATAGATTATAACTATAGCAGACAAGCACAATAGGTCTTCTAGGATAGTGAGTACCAGCAGCCAAAATGCGCTTCACCAAAAGCGCTTCACTCAACTATTAAAAATAAGTTACCCATCCTATAACATGTATTAGATAAAAAAAAAACAACATTTATTAAAAACCTCTGATTATTCATTATCAGTAACTTTAACAAGGACTGACAGAATCCTGACTTTCCTAAAGCAGTTGGTTCAGTTTTAAGTCTGTTTTTGTACCAATGAGCAGGACGTTGATGTCTCCTCTGAGGCGGGACCCATTCTCCAGGACCTTTTCCACTCCTCCCAGCAGCATGCACAGGATGGCCTTCTTTATGTACTCGTGTCCATGGATACTGGGGGCCAGGGAGTGTGCCAGCTGGTCAAACGGGTCCTAGCACAGCAACAAAAGAGAATTAGCTTCTGAAGGTGTGCCGTTACATTAGATCAGGTGAAATAATTGTATTTGGCAGAGTAGGATTATAAATGGAACAATTCTGGTTACATGGTTAAAAAAAAAAAAAAAAAAAAAAAGATTTGGAAGAGCATTTTAGAACAGACCTCCTTACATTATGTTATTACTTGTTCCATATTTCTCATTGCATTGAAGTATGTGGTAACGCCAGCATTAGTCATACAAACATCTTGTACCTGCTTCAAATGAAAGTGATTTTTAATGATCAACATTCAAGGTCAGAGATCACACAAATGAAATCTCCATTATGTCAAAATCCTCAAATTTAAAGACTTTGTTGATCTAAAATTTTGCACAACTTGGAAGGTTGCTAAAAAATATTGATAGCACAAAACATCTGTTATCCCTTTACATTAATTACTGATGACAACAGAGGAAAAAAATTCTGCGTGCCGTTTTCCTGGACCTCACTTAGCCATTTCTTGGTGTTGGGTTGTAGAAAGGCATGTATAAAAAGACAAAAGCCTGTAGCTCTATTGTTCAGTTCAAAAAAACACTGATACATCTAGGAATTGAGGAACATTAATGAAGATCTTGTTGGTATGTGTTGCACAGAAGGATATCTATGCATTAAGGTTAATTGTTTGTCATAACTTAAAGTCACTACTCAATTATTGAGGTGATCAGCTCTCACTCTGGCTGTCTTTACATGTCATTTGTCATTACATGCCCCTTTTAACAAACAAAAAATAACCAGTCTTTTGCTCCTATTTTGAAAGGTTTTATTTGTTTTATGAATAAATCAAATGAAACATTTATATTTTTTACTTACAATGGAGCGTGTCTGACTGAACTTCCTGATCTTGGCCACATCATCGGCAGAGAAGGACGGCGAGACCTCTTTACTCATCTGTTTGACGTGACATGCGATCATGATGGTCCTGAGGAAAGAGTGGATTTACGCATGTTTTGTTACCCTTGTACCATTTTTGACTACATATGATAAATTGTGTAGCTCTCAGTTAAATGTTTTTAAACCATTCTAACATTTTTGATCTTTTTTCCCCCACAGTTAGTCATGAAGCCAAAAAAAAGTTTTTCATCAACAAGGTAGTGAAAAATATGATAAAGCTACATTCAATTACTACTACAATTACTAAATAAGACTGAATAAGTTTAAACTACACCCCATAATCTCACCTAAATGTCCCTGAGGTGAAGCCCCCCTTCTTGCCAGGCAGACAGCGGTAGGTGCCAACCACCTGCACACGGTCCCCAGGTTTGACCAGGTCCACCAGGTCATTGTCCAGGATGATGTCCACTGAGCGGGGCAGCTGTCCAGCAGGTGCCTTCTCCGGCATCTCCTGAACTGTGATGGTCTGGTGGTCTTTGTAGATGGAAAGGCCAAACTCGGTCTCCAGAGGGTTGTTCTCCTCGTCCTATGGAGAATTAAGAAACTTGGTTAAAAATATTGTACAAAATAAAAGTGATATCGGCCTTTTTATAGTTTAAATTAAGAAACCTACCTATATCTTAGCCCATGATATATTGTTACTTAATGGTCATTAGTTGCCCATAACTGCCCAGCCTCTTTTGTGCCATTAAAAAAAACTTAAGATTCCAGTTAGGCTCCATTGATGACATTTACTTTCCATTATTTTGACAACTAAAATTAGCCCTAATCTTGGCTAACAGAAAGCAAACATAGTTGTAGTATAATTCTATTGTATGCCCTTACCTTCGTGGGGTAGACGGCACTGGATGGGAAGGCATCCAGTGAAGTGAGGTCTGTGTATTTGCGCTCCAGGGTCTTCTTGGTAGCAGGACAGTAATGGACGCTACGCACCACTTTGGGACGCACCAGAGAACCTAAAATGAAACCTCTAATCATAAAGAATACCACTAAAACTATAGCAGAATGAGTTGTGTGTATATGCAACATTTTCCCCATTCAAAAGATGTAATATTTAGTTTTGAACTGTACATGTTTTATATATACTTATTTAAGAACTGTAATAGTAAGAAACCGTATAATAATCATCATCCATAGCAACTGTATACATTTTACCTCATTCTGAAACCCATGGATACCTGCAGCACTCACATTTGGTAATGATGCCCTCCACGCACACCATGCTCCCGAGCAGGCGGGACGTGAGAGTGCGAGGGCTCACGTGTTTGGCACCAAAGCTACCCTCCAGCCCCACGAAGAACTCCTCGTGCTGTTTGGCATAAGTAGCATCAACCGAAGCCACCAGGTCCTTCAGAGCGCGCTGGAACGCCAACAACTCCTCAAACGCGTTGTTCATCAGCCTAAAAACAAGCAAAGAGATACAATTACATGATTACTTTAGGAATAGTAAATTTTAGTTTAAACTTCTTAAAGTTGTTAAATTATAGTGAGGCAAGTGGATTGTACATGGGAATACATTTATATATGTTAAGTGTTTATATCAATGAAAAAACATGCTTTTTCCATTTTGACCATTAGTTTGGGTTTTTAAAATGTGTAATTTAGTTTAAATTTATCCTACAGTTTTTTTTCATCTTTTTTTCTCTAAGTTTTAAACAAACCGATACCCCATCCTTCTACTGTACAACTATTGTGCATTGGGCAGATATAATAGCTATATGCTGCAACAAGTTATAGCAAAACAACAAGTTTCCATTCACGTTGCCCAATTAATGATATCTGAATTAATATTTTCAAGAATATGGACATTAGACGCTAAATCTCAACAGAACAATGAATAGTATGGGATTTGTCCCAAACAAGTCCCAAACTCATGGGGACTCAACAAGGCTTCTCATTGGTCCACAGAGTGAGACACAGGTTAAGCATTCAGTAAAATGCACTTACTTCGCTGCTCTGGCCTCGTTTCGTCTCCTCAAGTCGTTCACGTTGACAATGAGTCGAGATTTGTTCTCACTGATCATGTCCCGCACTTTGCTTTGGTAGATGCCCTGGTCTTGCTGCAGATGACAAAGAGAAACAATATGCATAATCCTAAGTGTAATACATCAGTAAAACATACTTGTAAAACTAATTCTGGAACAAAATTACAATGTAACAACCGAAAACAAGTGACAGATAAGCTACATATAACTCATATATTGTGTGAACCGCGTGGCTTCCTTTATTCAGAGATTTTAAAGTAATTTTAAAGTCTTACTTCGTCATCCAGAAAGTCCAAATAGTCCCGCTGGGCCTCCCTCATCTCCCTGTCGTCCAGCACGTCAGTGGCCATTGCTTTTTTTAATTAGATTTTTTATTCCAAAAGATGATAAAAAGACAAATGTCTCAGCCGCTATCTGCCCTGCTTCAGCCTCTACAGACACTGAAGAGATTTCGCGCCACGACGTGCCCGCTCCCGCTAAAACGTAACTCGGGATTGGCTGAGCTGGGCACGTGTTGTGTCGCTAAGCGTGTGCGTCATTGTGTTTTCAGCCAATAGGAGGGCGAGAAGGGCAGATTGAACCCACCTCCTGGAGCAAATGCCGCGAAAATGCTACAAGAGGAAGAAGCCCCTCCTCTCTCTCTTCCTTGTCTCGCTCTCCTTCAAAAACGAAATTAGGTCCAAAAAAAAGAACATATGAGAACTTATTTACAACCATCTTTGCAACCATTATACGTGCACTTTGCTGTTTGTCAGTGTATTGATAATTAAACAGACTATGAAGATGATTGTTCAGAATGAATACAGGGCCTGTGTCACGATGGAGGAGACGTGCACTTTTACAGCAGGTTTTTACTTTGGGTCTCTTGAAAATGCTAAATTTCCCTTGATTGTGAGTGTGAATGGCCTCAATTTCCCCAACTGTATATAAATAACATGTGTAAGCTTTTCTAGGATGCACACAATGCCATTCATTTTTGTGTAAAATGTTTTCCCCACTTGATTTTGCATATTAATTGTTAAAAGTAATAGGCTAGCATGTATTGTGTGTATTGAAAAAGTGACAGGCTAGCAATTGGGGGGAAAAAAATGTCCTTACTATTGCACTACTTAAAAAGGACAGCAGATGGAGACAAAGTCAATGGCGCTATGAATGGATCTCAAGACGCTTCTGTAATTTTGATTCGTTTTAAAAGTTTGGTTAATATATTATCTTTCTGTATTTTAATTTTTATTTAAAAAGCTTACATAGACATAGGGACGCCTAAATGGCAAGAAACTACCTTTTAAATACACAGAAGCCTCTCTCTTACACGAGAGTACATGAGATTACGATGACAGAGCTTTGGGGGCGTGTACAAGCACCTGGACCCCTCCCACTCACTTCCAGTTCTGCAGGTAGCCCCGGTGCGAGGATGTGGCTGCTCTCCTCTCCCTTTTTTCTTCTCCCAAATATAAAGTGGCCCAAGTGAAGCGTGTGGGATTCCAACACAATCCTCCGAGCACCACTGGACTTCCTCTTCCTGAGAAAATCTGTTCCTCCAGGGGCCACAACCTACATAAACAGGTGAGAAGCTGGGATTGAGGCGGTAACACTTATGAATTGGATGAATTGCTAAACTAAGGATTCATTTGCGTTAGTTTTTGCCTAATTAGAGCAATGCTTCATTTAAATCCTGCATGTAGGCTACTAATCACAACACAGTGCTACCAAGTTCAGTTATATTCTTAAAGGTATAATGCACTTTTGTATCTGATAGCCTAATTATTTTTGAACAACACAAATGTAGCTTTTTAGTCTACTGCTGCCTGTTACATAACGTTTATAGCATGCATTTTTATTACATGTTTTGTTTGGGTTAAGTTAACTTGATATATAGCCCATCTACTCATAAAATGTAAATGTTGTGGCATGTAAAGTAATATAGGCATTTTAAAATATGTTGTAAAAGCTAGATTTCAGTCTGTTGTTGTTGGGAATAGTCATTTAAACTATTTTAATTTATGAAATGGACTGAAATGGTTTGTTATAGCAATTATAGTGTGGCAAAAGTCACATCATAAAGCCAAGTGTTAGTTTCCAGTGTTCTTTCCTAAAGCACACATCCTCTGTATCCAACTATAGATGTTTTGATTGAAGTTATTCTTAAACTTTTATTCATGCTTAATATTTCACCTTGAGCTTAGTCTGTGTTTACTGTTCAAACTTTAACTCAGGCTGTACTCATTGTGCAATAAGGGTCTGGCATTTGGGTTTCAAACTGTGCACTAAAACAACATCCAGAGCTGGAGGATGTGAGGCAGTGTCTCGGGCTTTGCAGGCACACCCTCTTGGGCAGTGATCCCTTGGAGGGTGGCCCATAACTCCATGTGCTTCCTGTAGTTGTCAACACAGAAACTAATTCCTCAGTTACACGCACACATAGTGGGAACATCTTGTTATATTTTCATCACACTTTTACATTTTACGTCTACTTGAATAATATTATTTTGAAGTAACTTTGAATTGTGAATTAATCTCATTTAGATAAAGAAATATACTTACAGCTTGGCTTATTAAGGAGCACTATGTAACTTTTTTGGAATGTTCCACAGTATGGCATTACATTTTTCTATCTCTATGGAGACAAACATGTGACCCCACCTTGCCAAGTTCTAGGTAAAATATGTGGAGAGGTGACTCCACCCACAAAAATAATACACCTTTTTTATTGTTATTTTAAGGAATAAAATCTATAATTGAAGAAATGCAGAATAGACAAACTTAATGTTATACTGTGGAACATTCCAGGCAAAGAAATGCCATCTCCATGAGACAAGCAGATGTCGGAAACCAGAAAAGTTACATAGTGTGTACAGTTTTTGGGTGCTACTCTAGATATCTGGTTGTCAACACACCCGAGGGTAGCATCCATGGAGAGAGACGTGTGTTTTGTTCTGAACAAGTCCAACCACATTCTCTCGACATGTGCGTCTAGCATGTACGGCTTGTCTGGGGTGGAATGCATGGTTCATGTATATACGTGTAAGTTTATGTAATTAACTTGTCTCATACACTTCCATTTAGTTCGCAATCCAAACAATCATTATAATTAATAAGTGACACAGAAATGACATGCAAAGTGTATAGGATGTGGTACTTGTGGGAGTAACAGTAATGATTATAATAGTTTTTGTCTTGTCTTTGGCTTTTTTGTCTTGTAGTCTTTTCTTGTAATAGATTTGTTAAATTATACTCAAATTGAAGTAGAACTACTCTTTAGTTACAAAACCATAAATTTAACACACTACCATGCAGTATTGCTTACATTTTGGGGATTTTATTGTCTAAATGTGCAAAAATTATAACAGAAACCAGCTGATCCAGTGGTGTGGCAATATTGTGTATAATTTTGCACTACCTGAATAAAACTTTATGTTAAATGCAACAACAGTTGGAGAATGAAAGGTTGTCTGGCAGAGTTTAAAATTAACTGGGTGTGTGCTTAAGGCGAACACTGCTACAAGGATGGGCTGGTCAGTGGAAGACAATGAAACAGTTATGAATCAAATGTTACTCAGTCTAATTATATTGAGAAGAAAAAGCCGCAACTACCACTACTATTATTATACTATTACTAATTTCCGCTAATACTAGAAAGCATTTATGGCTAAGTATCGATGCTAACTGACACTAAATTTAGTATCCATACTAGATACTTATTTGAACAAGGGCAAAAAAATAGGACACTGGACTTTCTTTGCAATCATGGTAATATTAAAGAACCTACTTTTATTTTGTGTTGAAAAATACACTCTGTTGTCAAAAAGTAGTGAGTATCAAACTTTTTTCCTTCGCCTTTAAATCAAATTTGAATCAATAATCAAGTGTCAGTATCATAACACTATGTCCTAATAACTGTCTCCCTGTTCCTTTGTAGGTTGCCGGGCTCCTGTGGCTCTTCTGCACCATGTCAGGCTTCATACTACAGCGCCTGACCACAATAACGCTCAGTGTCAAACAGTTTGGCCGCATCCCGAACCTTGTTCAACGCCTTCCCTCCTCCTTACCCTCTCCGAAGCCCACGGTGAGCGCATCCCAGGTCCCCTCCCTTTTTCGAGAACCTTACATCCTCACCGGGTACCGCCCCATCCACCAAAACTGGTACTGCTACCTCCTCAGCCTCTTCCAAAAGCACAACGAAAGCCTGAATGTGTGGAGTCACCTTTTAGCCGCGCCCCTCCTGCTGCTTCGCTGGTGGAGCCATTTTGCGGACCTGGGGTACCCCTTGGACATTTCACTGCTACCTCTTTGTCTGTTCATAGTCTCCGCCCTGATTTGTTACTTCTGTAGCTCGGTGGCACACCTGTTTCAGTCGCACTCCGAACACGCACATTACTATGTATTCTTTATGGACTATGTTGGAGTTGCAGTTTACCAGTATGGCTGCGCGCTAGGACACTACTTCTATACTTCGGCACCGGGATGGAGAGCTAGCATCTTTGGACAATACTTTCTCCACGGGACGGCATTTTTGGGGTTGATGTCCAGTCTTGGGTGCTGCCTGGCAAAGTCCAGATATCGCAAACCATATCCGCTGCAACGTAAAATTTGCCAGTTAATCCCGTCCAGCCTTGCATACTTTTTGGGAATTAGCCCAGTGGTGCATCGCCTGTTAACTGTATCTTGGGAAGAGGAGCCATCCCTAAACATGCATGCCCTTCAAATATTGTTTTTCCTCTGCTCTGCTCTCTTCTTCTCCTGTCCGATTCCTGAATGCTTCTTACCAGGAAAATGTGATATCTTCGGTCACGGACACCAGATTTTTCATGTATTGCTGTCGCTTACCACCCTTTCCCAGCTGGAGGCGCTCTTCCAGGAATATGCCAGAAATGGAGAGAACATAGTTGACATTTTTGGAGAAAGTCAAATTTGGTGGGCATGTGTATCTTTTCCGTTTCTTGCAATTTCCTGCCTGCTTGTTGCCGTTGCCTCAATGAAGTTCATGCACAACAAACTGAACAAAGACTGAACGAACAAACAACTGCACTGTATGAACATTGATTTGAATATATTTAGTGTTTATGTTAAATTAAACCAGCACTGTTCTGCCTCTTGAAAATTGTTATTGAAGTGTTATGTAATAAAAGAACTTGGCAAAAGCTTGTGGTGGTGTGGTGTTGTTTGCAGGTCGTGTGACTTTGTGATTTCAAAGTTCTGATTCAAAAAACAAACACTGAGTCACCGGACTCCATACGGGCACACTGAACTTATAATATTATATTTATCTTTATTGTTATCTGATAATTTTATCTAACACTGTCCCATAATCAAAAAGCAAAGTGGATGTAGGTGCACTGTGAAAACTTTAAAAACCTTAAACCTTGAAAAACATGCACTCCTACTGTGACCTCTCCATAGATCTGACCTGTAACTTGGTCAGATGGCAGTCTTCATGGATACAGAGTTCAATACCATATTGTGTAACATTTTTAGCAAAGAGAAAAAAAAAAAAAAAAAAAAGCATGGAGACAAGGAAGTGGTGTTATGCACTACACCTTGTAGAAAGATCTGGATATGACAAAATCCATATCTTGATGGAACAGTTTAAGTGGAGCAGTTTGACCTGATGTTCCAGATTAGCTGCCTGGGAATATTTAGGGAAATGATACTTTTGCCTATTTTGTCCTATCTGAGCATCTGTAGTATCTTTCTATGAGACAGTGACCTGCTCAGAATCCTCTGGTGGCTGCCTCTCTGTGGATAACCTTACACCAGGAGAACCTCTTATCGCTGCTCCTATGGGACACAATTACAACAGAGCTGTACACTACTATTAGCACATAGTATTCTGACAGAAGTCGACAGAATAGGATTTTTCTGTTACTACAGATGATACTTGAATGACTCAGGGATTACAGAGACATACTATTAACACAGTAAATAAGGGCAAAAAAAGAAGAAAATAGTCATATTCAAAACTTTTTGGCTGCAAATAAAATCACATAAAACAATTGTGAAATTGAAAAAGCAACACATATATTTATAATATTTTAATGGGAATATAAATATACATAGAACTGAATTAGGTGGTTGTTAGCACCAAAAAGCATTCCTGTCTTACAGAGATTTTTAAATGGTCATTTCTGTCACCATTTGATGAATTACTAATACTACATTTTGTGCATTATTTAAAGTTTTGTCCTTCAAATACCACCAAATACTTTACTTGGGTAATTCCTTGGACCACTATTTTGTTGTTCTACATGGATAAAAATTTTTTGAAGTAAAACTTTTGGCTCCTCTACCTATGTAATTATCTTGTTTTGTGTTTCATACTCAGCTATTTCAGTCAGATAGGAATCCAAACAGTGTCATTATACTTCATAGCTGACACAGAACAGACAGGCAAAGTGTATAGGCTGTGGTATTTGTGGGAGTGACCATAATGATTATAATAGTGGCTTTTTTGTCTTGTACTCTTTTTTGTCAAATTATACTCAAGTTGCAGTAAAACTACTCTTAAGTTACTCACAAAACTGTAACCGTAATTTAACACACTACAAGTCCATGCAGTATTGATTAAATTATAACTATCCTTCACATTACATAAACTAATGCCCCCTAATACTATTTTAGTCTTACTAGCTTACTATTTTGTACTTCTACCTGTGTCCTATTATTTTTAAGTAACTGTGCTGTTACTTGAGTTCAGTTTTGGCTCCTCTACCTACCGGTACTTCTCTTGTTTTGTCTACAGTGAGTTCTACTTAGAATTTGCCTTGCAGTCTCTGTTTCCACATCTTTTGTAACTAACCCCAGGTGTGTTGGATTAATACCCTGTGGACAGTCTAAGTAGTGGCCCAATAGGCGTGAGAACCTTACCTGTGCAGTAGTAGTAGTAGTATGAGTTGATGTGGTACTACTACTACTATGTTAGAATTAGACATATTGAGTAAAGTACTTAGATTTGTTGTAGATTAAAACTCCATTGGTGCTGGCAAAAGCTTTCAGAATATTTAGGATCTTGCACACAGAAATAAAACAAAGAAGCATATTCACAAGTCAAAACGCAGATTAAACTATCCAATCACTCCTAAAACTCCTACCAACTTACTCCTTCTTCCTACTTCCTACTACCTCCTACTTCCTCTTTCTGCTGTGGTCCATATAAATCATTATAATCCTAATAAAAATAATAAATAAACTAAGTCATCATCATTATTAATTCATTGACTAAAAGGACTAAAACTGTAGTGTTGTCCCCGTGTCTGCTTGGGCTTCAGGATGCTTTGAACAAATCATGAAACGCACGTGTGCAAAACATGTTTATATGTTTGCAGTCAGATAGCGTTCCAAATATTTGAAAACTGGTTTGCAGTGCTGTAGGGAGAATGTACACAAGCTCCCTGAGGTAGAGGTCGAATGATAAAAACAGGTTCTGTGGTAATTATGATCAAATTGGTGAAGTTGCCATTTGAATCGAATTATTTATATTAACGACATATTTCTCTTATAGCACAACATTAGCCTGGGACACTACAGCAGTACAGAATGCAGTGATGTCATCCTACACCCTGTCGTTCAGGGTCAGTGCAGGTTCAGTCTGATAGGTGTGTCTTACAATGGGCCTTTCACACGTCCTCCTCTCAGAGCTGGGCCTGTACACTCACATGTGGTACTGCCGGTTTAAACTTCAGCTGCGCCTTGTCCCAACCTCCTAATTATCCAGGGCTCTTTGATTGCACAATGTAACAAAATACAGGGTGTTCATAAAATCTCTTTACAATTTAAACAAATTATTACCAAATCAATTGATAAGATATCTTAGTCAGACTTGTTCTATTGTACTCAGTGGTTTCACAAGTTTTTACCTCATTTAATACTCCTTTATATGGGCATCATTAGTCATACGAAGCACATTAAGACGGTGCTGGATTTCTTGCCACGTTTGCAGTAGCAGAGCCTCAGCTGTGCTTAAAATCATATCTGTTATTTTTTGCTTTAGTTCAGTAATGTCCCATATCTTTGCTCGATGCACAATATCTATTACATGGCCTCATAAAACCCATGATACACATTGTGCCTTTTCTTGTGGAGTAGCCATTTCTTAGGGATTCATTCAACAGGATGTCTGAAATACAAAAATGCAATGTGATTTAAAAACTTGTATAACCACTGAGCACAATACAACAAATCTAATCAATATATCTTATCAATTGCCTTTGTATTGCATTTTAACATTGTAAAGAGACTTCATGGACATCCTGTATAAGACAGGAATAGTGACGAACTGAACTGTTTCAATAATTCGTACATCTTGAGATTATATAGGAGAATATTTAACTATTTACATATCTTTAAATATACAGCCCAGTGAGAGCACTCGGACTCTCCTTTTTATGGGCACCCTGTTTAAAATACAGAATACAAAATTATGATGATGATGATGATATAATAATAATAATGATAATAATAATAATGATGATAATAATAATAATAATAATAATAATAATAATAATAATAATAATAATAATAATAATAATAATAATAATAATAATAATAATAATAATAATAACTAATAATAACTACCTAAGTTAATTTAAACCTTTAAAAACAGGTGCAAGTGTGAGTATAAATGGCACCAGGTTATGAAAGTGCAATTGTGGCACCATGTATCTGGTTTTGCATGTCCTTGAAATGTATCAAATTTTTGGGATCAAAGTAACCAAAGTAACCATTTCTGTTCTGGTGCGGTCAGTTTTTAGACTTAGACAATCATGAAATCTTGTATTAAAAGTGAGATATTCAAACAGTCTATCAGGTAGTCTATTATAAATGCACTTTATACAGTGTTCTCCTCTGACAGATAGCGACGGCCAACCTACTTTTTCATAGAGTGTACAGTGAAGGGTTTTAAATTCATCAACTGTTATAACGAAGAGCTGAGTGAAAGAGTGTATGGAAAGGTTTCAGAACAGAGGCTCAAGTCTGCATGTATATCATATCTCCATAAAGAAAGGTTGCTCAAACAATTTCTTTTTTGTAATTCAATGTGATACAAGATGTGATAATCTGGATTTTTAAACTGTTACATATTTCAGAGGATAAGATATGTGTGCCTGTGTATGTGACTCTTTCAATCAGTGTATCATTTCATGTTTAAAGATTTGTAGCTTACACATAACTTTCTTTTGCTATAACTAACTATAAGTATAAAATTTACTTAACTAAAAATGGAGGGTCCACCATCACCAACCTCGTCTCAATGGTTGATGTTATTGCTTTGCCTAGAATGTTCCACAGTATGGCAGCTTGTCTGTCTCCATGGAAACAAGCAAGTTAGACCACCAGGCCCAGTTAAAAGTCAGATCTGTGGAGAGGTGAGCCCACTAACAGTAAGTATGCCTGTTTTCAATGCATTTTTATTTTTATTTTTTATTTTTTACCAATAAGAGCACCTGTAATTGTACAAATGCCATACTGTGGAACATCCCAAAGACATAACTCCATGGAAACAAACAGGTGACAGGCTCTCCTCCAGAAAAGTTACATAATGAACCTTTAATTACATAACTGATTGCATGCATACACCATATATCTATTGCACATGAGGAGTTATATGTACTATTATATATATTAAGTGATATTTGCTTTAAAGGGCCCATATTATGCTATTTTCTAACCTCTTATAATATTGTTTCCTCATCACAATCATACCTTGAGTTGTGTTTTGTTTCATTCACACATGTTGAACACACAAACACACACACCCTGCATATTTAGACTCTTCTCTCAAACAGAAAACACTCAGTTCCACCTTGTGATGTCATGTGGTAATACAGGAAGTGCTCCACAGTGCTTTTACACTCTTTACACTTTCACTAGAATCACTGGATAATTTCAGCCCTGGAACTGTCCATTTCTACTAAACTAATGGTAAAAGTCAGCTGTTAACTTGAAAGCTACCACCTCATGACATCACAAGGTGGAACAGAGCATTATGAGGTTTGGAGATGTAGAGAGACTAATAATAAAGGATTACTCAAACATGTGCGAAAGAAAGCAAAAGACAAACTTTAAATCTGTCAACTGGACAAGTCGTTGTAGAAGTGAAGATGTTTCGCTGCTCATCCAAGCCGCTTCTTCAGTTCTGTTCAGATTGCCGCTGGACACTGCCTTATATCTATCTGAAGGGAGGAGCTTCTGTAACTACACTTAAACTGTAAACAGCTGTTGCCTCCAGTTTCAGCCTTAACAACCCTATTCAACCGTTAACGGTACTCCTACTGTTCTTTTTGTTTGCTTTGGGTCTGAGGATGGAGTTATAGATGAAGGAAAGATGATGTCTAAGGCCCCCATTTCTGTTTAAGGAAGGATTGTCTTTCCTAACAAAAAATAGCTTCTTTAACCTCCTCTCAAGCCATTTCTTTTCTCTGGCTAAGATCTGTACCTCACTATCTTCAAAGGAGTGGTTAGTGACTTTGAGATGGAGATGTACAGCAGACTGGGGTCCAGAGGAGCTCTCGCTACATACTCTTATGGAATGGCTGTTTAGTTTCTCCAGTGTAGCGCTCACTGCACTCTTCACTACACTGAATGAAGTAGCCCTGCTGTTTGATTCACACCATCCATGGTAGCACAAACTCAGAGTTATCTGTACTCTACAACACAGAGGTACCCACAAACACAGAGGGAAAAGTGAAGGAGGAACAAAACATGGAGAAAGCCCTCTCTGCTTGAGGCTATCCAAAATGGGCCTTCAATACATCTAAGAGAGCCAAAAAACAGGACAACAGGGAGTCTGTACCTAGAAGGAAAGGCGTATTCCTTACACAGCGGGTGTGTCTGACAAACTTCAGAGAATTTTCAGACAGTATGAGATTCCTGCCTATTTCAAATATACAAACACTGTAAGACAGAAACGTGTTCACCCAAAAGACAAAGCCCCGAGCCATAAACAAAGAAGTAACAACATTGTAATATGGTTTAAAGCTGAATTTCACTTAATATACAACCCTTAAGAAAAGAGCTGGCACTACATTAGCTTTGACTTGATTTTGTTATGAGTTTTAACAACCAATAAAAATAATTTTAATAGGCCTATCTTCTCAGTTCAAGTACAGTCCATTTATTGCATTCATGATAATACTGATTACTACATCATGCTCATTTTGTAAAGCACCACTCTGGATTATTTCCTGTTTATTGTGTACTGACATTTGCAGATGAAAAGTCTTCATAGAAACGTGCACAGCTGCATCTGAAGTCACTGTAATCCAATCCCAACTCTCCAGTCGGGACCAGAGCTCTGCTCCCGGACAATGGTCTCCTCTGCCTCCGGAGCTCCCTGGAGAGCGCCGGATTTGGAGCCGTCATCCAATCACATTTCAGATGAATACAAAAAGGAAAATACTATGATACAGAGTGGAGTCTGGTGGGTTAGAAGTGATATGAGAAACTGACCAGATTCAAAATGATGTTAATTAAAAATATGTTGAAAGCATATTTTAATAGTGCACTGTAACCTTTGTATATACTGTTCTTAAATATGGACTAGATGTATTTATAACATTTCAAGTAACATTTCAAGTATCCAAGTGTACAGGACTAAAATAAGGTTGAAACCACTGTCTAATGGACTGTAATCTACTTATATCACCTACATTTTATCCTGCCCTCTGGCTCCTGTGCACAGGATTCATTTTGAACTGGTTTTATTTGTGTCTAAGTGGTGCTGCCCTGATGTGCCCCTGAGCTCCTCTATCTCTACACTCCTGCACGGTCTCTCGGGTCTTAGTGTGCCAAAAAACAGCTGGAAGTTCAGAGAGGACCAGGCCTTTGCAGCACCAAACCTGGAATGAGCTGCCTTTGCATTAGAGAGAGCCGTACAGCATGCTCAACATTTCATTAAAAATCATTATTGTGAGCTGTGTCGCCTCTCTCTCCACAGATCTGACTTGAAACTTTGCTTGTTAGTGAAGTTACCTGCTTGTCTCCGAAGCAACAGATATTTTTTTGCAAGGCAAGTTTATTTGTATGACACAATTCAATTCAATTTATTTTTCAAAATGGTTGACATAAAGCACATAAATACACACACACACACACATATAACATATACACATGCACATTTACACACTCATGCTTCATACATACTACTGTACAGGTACATATGTCCGCCAGTATGTAAGTGACACTGTGAAAAACATGGACACCCTAAGAAGCTATGTGAGTTTATGGAATGTGAATCTCCACTGTACAAGTCAAACAGAAAACATTCACTTCCACCTTGTGATGTCATGTGGTAATACAGGTGCTCCACAGTGGTTTTACACAACTCCAGATAGGTTTTTGATAAGCAGCAACATTCTAACATGGTTTAAAACTCACAAGAGTCAATTTTGCGTAATATAAGACCTTTAAGGAACGAGTTGACACTACATTAGCTTAGACTTGATTCTTTTTTAAGGATTTAAACAACCAAAAAAAAAAGGCCTCTTCTCAGTTCAAGTACAGTCCATTTATTGCATTCATAAAAATATTGACTGCCATTGAACTACTACATCATGCTCATTTTGTAAAGCACCACTCTGGATTATTTCCTGTTTATTTTGTACTGAGATCTGCAGATAAAAAATCTTCAAACAATCTGATGGCTTAACAGATACTTTTTATTGTGCCCTTTCTTTTGACATTTGACACACTATTTTATGAGAGAAAAACAATTTGTACACAAAGCAATTCAAAGTACTTTACAGAATCAGAAAGACATTAAAATCACAATACAAACAAATGAAAACATAAATAATCATCATATTAATTTACATTAAAATAGAAGAATGCAGAATAAAAGCCATTCAATCAGATTTATAGTTCATACAGATTGACAAATTACTTCTCTGTGTGTTTCCGTGCATGTATATTATTAACCAATTACCTGGTATTTCACATAAATCAGTCATAGTACCATTCCATGCATAGTTGTAATAGTTTATAACATACCTGGACACCACAGCCTCTTTGTGTGGCTCATACAGGGGCAGGTGCAGAGCGCTCTAGTGATGCTAAACCAATAGATTCCGATGACAAATGAAAGTACTTCCTCTTTGCCACAGACACTGGTCCCTCCCTGCAGTCTGTGTATAAAGCCCTAGCTCCATTCACTTGACTGACAACAGAGACACAAAACTTCAGGAGTGACACCACACCACCTGTAAGCAAAGGTAACGCCACAGAATTACTTAATTTACTTTACTCAGTTTACATAGATTTCTTACTGTACTTATCCTGCATCATATTTCTACTTTTTAATATTACTTGGACGTAATTTATAACAATATACCATTTGTGGTTATTAACTGTTTCTCACAAGTTAACAAAATCTATGAGAAGATTGGAAATGTATTTCCTGTTTTAGTTTTTTCTTTAACCTGTACGTCATAAATGTTTGTCAGTCTTATTCTCCCAACACGCTACTTTATAATTAATTGTAGTCGCATTTTGGACGAAGGAGTTAGCATCTTCTCCTTTCTTTTAATTTCCAAATAACACTTTACTTAAGTCCTTTTCTGTCTACGCTACCCACTTCTGCCTGTAATCCGCCACATATAATTCAAAGATGTATTAGTCATGATTTTAATTGTATTGACATGACTTAACCCTTTGTTTGCTGTGGGTACAGTTCTTGTCTGGACACGCTATGGCTCCAATCGGGATGGTTCTGGGGGAAGTAATAAGCCCTGAAGTTGGCATCATCTCCGCTGTTGTGTTTCTGGTGCTCAGTATCACAGGGTTAGCTCTGTGTGGGCAGTGTCAAAGGTGAGCCAAACACAACATATGAATAGAAAATAGTGTAATGTTTAAACTTTGAAAGTATATGTAATTGTCATTTAGCACCACCTAGTCTCAAATAGTACTAGTAATCGTAAAAGAAGCAGCCGTATAAAACTCTTACTGTTTAATGCTGTTTAATTACAGCAATAATGATGGTATCACATAAATTTTGCTGTGTATGTCTTCCTTTTGTAATAACATTCACTTGGCTGGTATTATTGTACTAGTATGTGAGTGTTCTCTATGGTACAATACAATCAAGTAATTAAGAAAATATTTCATAGTATAATTAGTTAGTCAGTTATACCTTTAACCATATGTATACTACAAATGCCAAAACAATGCAATCTCAATACCAAGACATAACAACGTCATTGAAGATCTATGCTTCCTAACTTTACTTTTACTCTTTCAAAGCATGGAAACGTTAAACTGACTAAACTCACATGTACACCTACACATTAGCATGGTTTTAAAGAATGGCATTGCTATTCTTCTCAGTGGAACATTTCATAAAGAGACTAGTCGAACCTGATGGGCTGTTTCTGATGCTGGGTGGTGTCGCTTTAAAGATCAGGAAGCACGAGCGAGGATTTTATTACCCACATAACATCGAGAAGGGCAGGGCTCATAACATCAGCTCTTGATAGGCACAAAAAATGCAAATGTATAATAGTGTAGAGATGAGTTCAAAAATGAAATCAATATTGTAATGATAAATACTAAAGAAAGTGTTGCTGCCACTTTGAACGCACAAAGATGAGAAGTCAAGGAAAATACATCTCACTAATAAAGTTGTCTGCCAAAAAGAAAACCAATGTCAGACGCCCTTCCCGTACCCTAGCAGTGTGACTATAGCAGGCCGGCTGTGGATGAACTGTCTTGCCTAGGGATGCAACAACTGCATGCAGATCTTTTAGTAAAATATATCCATGATGAGTGTTAATAAGTTGCTAATAAGTTGCTCAGTTGTTGTCTCATTTCCAGACAGAACTAAATAAGAAACTGCTGGATAACTGTGGCCATAATATATATACTGGTAACACTCCTTGATTCAGATAGACCAGTGCATTACAATAGTCTAACACATAAGTGAATGTAAAGTCTGTAACATTCTTATGCTGTTTTGAATGACGGACGTGCGTTCTGCAATGAGAGATAGGAATCATAGGTCTCACATTGCTTGAAGAGGAGGGGCGCATACTCTGGCAACATGATGAGTGACTTTAGACAAACAGGGATTATGTTTAGAGTGGCAGCATTTGTCAACTTATGGTCTAGTAAATAACTCAAGACAAATGAAGGAATGAATCAGTCTCACACATCACATCCACATAGTGTAACTGTGTATGAGATAGAACCGCCTGTGTTACAGTGACATCACTCTCACCCCCCTGACGTGCACGTGAACTGGTGACTTTAAGCTGATGACTGATAACAAGAATGGCTGGTTCTTTATTATGTCTCTATGAGTAATAGTACAATAATTGTGCTGGGTGTACGCCACCTACATCAACTAGTGACTGGGCTTCTGTCATGTGACCAAATATAGACCAAGAAAAATGAATGAATATTGGCCTATAGCTGTAATAGTTGTTGGGGTGCTACCAGATTTTTTATTTTTTTAATGGAGCAGTAAAACACTGGTCAAACTACATCCGCATTAAAACATACAGAGTCAAAGTCAACATATTTGTTTATACAGCTCATCATAATGATTTGCTTTGGCAAGGAGACAAAATGAAAAGGACATGAATATCTTTGATGACAATTTAACTGGCATAGACTAAAGTTTCAAATTCAAAATAAATAATTAATACAAATTCAGAGTAACCATTTTATCATCAGTACTTTAGTAATACCTATGAACTAGATACTTTGACAACATCTATTGTCTTTCAAAAATATATGAAACTGATGGTTTGAGTAGACAGAGCTGTGTCCCTTTCTCCACTCTTAAAAACATTTATGTCTGTTCACAGGAAAGGTGAAAACGCGTACGACGTGAACCACACGGTATGGATTACATCTCACTGTCTCTAATCTTTGCAGTAAAACACACAATACCTAGTCAGTTTAAATAAGGTCTACACAAACGCCTGTTCAAAGCTTTGTGGTCCTAGTTTTATGATGATTTTGTGATGTGACATTCATGAACGAGTTGGCTCTTTTGAACGGTTCCTTAACGTGAACAGTTAGATCCGGATTCAATTTTTTTAAAGAATTTTTTATTGACTGAACCTAAAATCAACACAACAATCAGCACAGAAACAGAGTAGATGACACGAGCGAGAGCTTTGTGCACAACAAGCATATTTGACATAATAACATTTGTTTTATTATTATTATAGATTATGCATTCATTTCTTTGTGATTGTTGATAAAATAAGTTCTCATATTGACTTCTGTCATATGAATAAATAGTAAAAGAGCCAATCTTTAGAAGTTCCATCACTGTTTTATGATATATCTGAACAGCCAGTTTTTACATCTGTTCAATACTATGAGTAAGGATTGTTTTAATGGAAAGCAAAGTGCACTACATACTGGGCTGTGTATGGTACAGTGCATTAGTACTGCACATTAGAATGTTAAACAGAAATGCATTAAAGCCAAGATTTAAATTCACATAAACTGGCACAATTCAGTGTTCACCACCTGCTTGTCTCTGTTATTGCTTTGCCTGGAATGTTCCACAGTATGGCATTAAACTTATCTTATATTTCTTTATTACATGTGTTTTTATTGCCTTGTATAACATACATACCCTGAAGACAAGCAGGTGGCAGACACTCCTCCAGAAATGTGTGCTACATAGTGCCCCTTTAAAAAATCGTGTGTTTGGTTTGTGTTAGGCTGATTCTGGGAGAGGTACAACAGCAAATGGGCCCAGTGACACAAGGACAGGAGACACCACTGGTAAGTTACTGTTTTACAGAGATTTGTTTCTTGGTCTCATATTTTGCTAACCAGACAATTTTAATAATTTAACTTTTTTTTTAACCATTTTGGATGCTTGCAGCTACTGTTATGGTATTTTTCTACTGAATAAAATCAGAGCTGAATTGCTTAGAAACATGATAAGTCTTAAACACTGAAATGCCAAGTCCAGTGTCTGAATGCATTTCATCAGACAGAAAAATGCATAATATGTCTGTAAGAGATTTTATATATACCCTGTCACTTTTAGACTCCGTCACCTACACAACATGGAGGGACCACAAAAACATGCCGGAGAGCACACTGGAGCGAACGAAGGCTTATACCCAGTAGCCCCCTCCAGGCCAGACTCAGAGCACATGGAGAACAGTGAGGACTTTCCACTCCGCATGGGCCCAGCGGATGGACAGAACCATGGAAAAACAGAGAGAGAAAAGGAGGAGAAGTGGCTCTGACTGCGCCGGGCTACAGACCAACCACACCTTCACTCACTGTCAACAACTCTCACTACACTGAACCTGACCCAAGACACAACAAAAAGACTGCTTACAACAAGACGAAAAGCATGTATGTTTATTGTATTACAGTTGTATTGTCTCGTTTGTACAGTGAGCCCTTAAAAGTGCACTATGTCACTTTCCTAGTGGAGGGTCAGCCACCTACCTTTCTCCATAGAGGTGTTATTGCTTTGTCTCGAATGTTTCACTGAACTTGTTGATCTGCATGGATACAAGTCAATTACTGGTCAGATCTGTGGAACGGCGACCCTGCACACAGTAAGGAATGCATGTTATTCCAGACCCTCCACCAGAAAGGATACAGAGTGCACCTTTGAAGTCAAATAGGAACTTTTTCCAAGGTTTTTCAACACAAGATGTCTTACTTTTCAACCCCATTTTTTAAAAAAGAGTTATTTATGCTCATTTTAACACAGCACTCTGCTCTGCCCTCATTAAAGAATTTAAGCTTTAACAGTCTAATGTATATTCTGAAAAATGCACTGCTATGCTAACAGACCCTCATCAGAATCCAGTGAGCTGCTGATTGACTTTAGTGTCTGAGATGTGTTGGATTTGTAGGACACTATCATTTTTTGAACCGCCCCCATTTTGGAGCAAATATTGATTACTTTGGATCTGCAACTGGCTAAGAAAACACATGCTATCTTTAAACTCACTTATGAGTGAAAAACAAAACCTGATTTCTGTGTCTACACCTCAACTGCTAAACTGTGATGTTTTCAAATAAATGCAACAACACATAAGTTGCAGCCAACCAGAGTTATCTTTCTATTTAAATCATTTCTTTATATTAGTATATCATGAATTTAAGATTTCAACAGCAGAATATGGTCTTTTGTGACAGTAGTTTTGTGTAATGATGCTTCCTCTGAGCAGACCACAGTAAACGATGACAGCTAAAAGGGCCACAACAGTGTTTTTGTCACACATTTTCATTGTATTTGTTTGTTGCTAGTTTAGTTTAGAGCTTTATACAAGGCGGTAATGGCATGTGTGTTTATCACTTATTAGTTTCTTTGTTTTAATGCTTCCTGGATGTCTTAGCACATTAAAGACCCTTGTTTAAATCTCCCTGGTGAATGTTTTGGGATGGGAGCGGTGTCCCGTCTGACAGAAACCTGGAGATGAGTCAATGGTCTTACACTGAGGGTGGGGCTGTTCTTGTAATGCCTGTTTCATGCCGTGCATTTCTCTCTAAATAAACTTGCCAAAACTCTGCCTCTATTTGCATGTTGTATAAGTCATAACTTAACAGAGCTTCTGACAGCTTGATGAACGTACCTGGAAGTCCAAACCACTATTGATACTTGACTGAAAAGTTGTGACTGGAGGCACAAGTTGGTTTGGATTACTTGGAAAATACTGATAAATAACTCTAGATAAGGAAAATACACCATTATCTGACCAAATAAAGTTTTCTCACTGGTCTGAATCGACAATTTACCTGCACCCAGATAAAGAACAGTGTAATGTGTAATCGAGTAGCCTTATATATTTTGTTAAAATAGAAAACATAAGAACAAAAAGAGGAAATGGTAAGAAGCTAATAGTGATAGTTCTGAACTGTTCCTTAACGTGAACGATTTGTATCCATTTTTTATCCCGATTAACCCTGAATCATCACAAGAAACAGCACAGGAGCAGAGCAGGTGACAGGAGTGAGAGCTTTGTGCACAACAAAACACATTTGACATCTTCACTTTTTAATAATTATTATTGTAGTGCAACATTTTAATTAAATTAAGCATTATTTGAAATGATAAACACGCTCCCACTTCCAGTTTAAACAGATCTGAGCCATTTCTCTCTGTGATTAGTTTGTAGATAAAATAAGTTCTCACATTAGCTTTTGTCATATAAACAAGCAGCTGCTTAGGGCCCCGAAGCCAGTAGAGGGCCCCCAAGAGCCCATACATTTATATTATATCAAGTTTTATTGGAAACAGGGTTGTTATGTTTACAACAGCCTAAATCTCCCTCTCAAATGATTATTTTTTATACCTATTATACCTACTACTGCCTACATTTGTTTTTGAGCCAGGGCAGCTATGTGTTTACAACAGTGCAAGGACCCTTTATAATGTAAATGTAAGACCACTGTCAGCAACTGGAACACTTTAAAATCCACCAGAAAAAAAGAAAAAGTTTCTAGAATTATCAAAATCTTGACCCTACCCCCCCTTCCATGTTTGTCTACTGTTCTTGTGACTATAGTAGTTGTGACATTTTGGAAGTTTTCAGTCTGATGTTGGTCATATAAACACAAATACAAGTGGTTAAGGTGATGAGGGTGTAGTCAAAATATTGTCAAATATGAACCACCAATAGCTGAGCCAGGAGGCATCCAAGGTCGGGGGCCCCAGAGACAAATTCAGCTTAGGGCCCCCTGAAAGCTAGGGCCGGCCTTGCATATAAATTAATAGTAAAAGAGCCAGTCTTTTGAAAGGCTCCAGATCCAGAAGATTGAGATCCCATAAAAGAGCCAAAAGTCCCATCGCTAAACCCTAATATTGGTTAAGAAAAAAAAAAAGTTTAAAGACATTTGTATAATACTGTGGACATGGCTAATTTGCATAAATCTACATGTCTATTTATGGACACATCCATTTCCGTGGCTGAGGTCAGTTAGCCCTCACCCTACTGACCACAGGTTTGTTGATTATAAATGACAGAGTTTTACATTTTTATCACGTAAATGTAATAATGTGGCTATAGTCATATATGTCTATATTTCACACATTCAAAATATGATCAAAGTTAAAGTAGAAAGTAAGTATTCAACATTCAAAATGAAAATTTCATGTGACACATTTATGAAATGCAATTTATTTAAACTTTTAATTAAAATGTATCTCTTAATCACCCAACACTTTCAAACTTAAGACAGAAAAGATTTAGCAACCTGTAGGCCTCCATTTTGTGCAGATACAAGGTGCACTGTTGTGTTTGATCTCTGCCCAACAAGAGCTGTTTGGCATCTATTGTTGCCTAAGTTGATTCCTGACATAGTTTGAGGCCATTTTAACACTTTTGTCAACACTGATCAAGACACACCCAGGCAGCACTGATAAGCCTGATAACATCAGCAGCCCTGGTCTTGTTTTTGAGCAGGTGCAGAACAGATCCCTATTGTTATGCATTTAGAGAGTTTGCAAATACCCATCACAACTGTTCTCACTGATGTAAGATGGTGGGCTACTGCAGTCCAATTTTACAGCAACAAGTACAGTGCCTGAAACAGCGATGGAACGTAATGAAATAAAAGTAGTAAAGTACTGGACATAAGTAAAAAGTTTAGGCATCTGTACTTTACTTAAGAACACATTTAAAGTGGATACGTTTTACTATTACTAATAAAAACAGCTACAAAAAATCTATCAATCTCATTGTTTCTGTTGAAAATTCAGCACAATTCTTGTTTATCAAAATCACAACATTTGAACCCTTATAAGACTTCAAAATCTGGCAAAATACTTTTACTTTTTACTCTTTAAGTACATTTTTAAACGGGCACTTTAATACTTTTACTTAAATAACAAAACTGAGTGCTTCTTCCACCACTAGTTTTAGATGAAAACCTAAGAATCATTAATCTCATAAGAAATGTTTGGGGTTTAAATGTCCACAAAAATATCCTGAAATGCATGTGATTCTTGTATTAGTTACACAGTTAATATCAGTGTTCTCTAAACAATCCTTTTAAAAGATATAAATTCATACATCTACCTCTCTGATTTATAATTTATCTTAAAAATGCAAGTAAACATTTCCTCTATTTTCTAGTCTAAATCCATTATCTGTCTCAATCTGGGACCTTTGCAGCAGCTGCCATTGGAACAAAGTACTTAATGACTGTAGATTGGTGGAGAGGGGAACAGTCTGGGCACATGGTAGAGGATTGGGTTACTCTCCCTGCCTCTAAAATCCCTGCTGACTGGATGTCTGGTGGGACGGGGCGCAGACAGGCCGCACTAATCCGTCCAACGCGACACACAGGCTGGACCTGATAGAGCCGGACATGGGCAATTTGTCCATGTGATTATCTGAGGATGGATACTGTTACATTTACAATATTTGGTAACACTTTATAATAACTACACTATTTATAGCAACTCGATAGTGGTTAGGAGGAGTTTATTAAGTAGTTAATATAAGCTTGAATGATTTTTAATAAACTATTTGTTCATTATGAATTAATGTTCCTATATTATGCAAAATTGACTCTTGTGAGCTTTAAACCATGTTAGAATGATACCTCCTCAAAAAATATACTCGGAGCTGTGTTTTGTTTCATGCATGTTTGAGTAATCTTTTATGATTAGTCTATCTACATCTCCAAATCTCAAAATGCTCTGTTCCACCTAGTGATGTCATGTAGTGGCTTTTTTTTTTTTAATTAACAGCTACCCTTTACAATTAGTTCAGTTGAGATTTGCAATTCCAGGGCTGAAATCATTCAAATGACTCTGGTGTATAGAGTTTAAAAACACACTGGAGCACTTCCTGTATTATCACATGACATCACAAGGTGAAACTGAGTGTTTTCTGTTTGAAAGAACTCAGCCTAAATATAAGGGTTTGTATGTGAAACATACAAACATAGATCAGAAAAAAGCATAATATGGGTCCTTTAATTCTTTCTTTATACTTTATTATGGCTACTTTTTGTGTAGTTATTATAAAGTGTTCCAGTATTTTAGTAACTTTAATAAACTGTACTGTGTGTAACTGTAAGTTTCATCCCAGTGCATACTCTCTACACTAATATAGTATGTCTTGACATACTCAAGTAGTTTACCTAACTTACATAACTGTATTAATATTTCACTGGAGATGGGAGTGGGCATAGGTGCAGAATTCCAGGCACACACAAACACACATTAGTCTGGCCCAGGATGGCTGTGTCTATCCCCAAGTGTCACTGAGGAGCAAATCAATCTCACATTTGAAAGATTTCTGTGTCAATATATGTTCTATATGACATTAGTGATATAGTTGTTACTGAATAATAATAACAACATATTTATTTTAACTCAAGTTTGGGCTATGGTTTATTATTATATCTGAGGAAATATGCATGTTCTTTTCCATACTTTTCAAGCAGTGTACCCAGCAGCACTTCTCCCTCCCAACTCGCCCTTCCCTTGTAAGACTTTATGTTATATAGCTGTTGCTATGGAGCCTGTCCTCTGAGTATACGCTTCCCCACAACAAACATCTTAATATAAGGATACAGAGGAAGATGCTGCCTACTGTGCCTCGAGCTTGTTTACCTGCCATCATTTTAAAAATAGGGGTCATTTTAAACTGCACTATAATTGGCACAGAACATTACCCAGATTCATAAATTTATAATGAAATAAAACAAAATTTACAGGGCTGTCATAGCTAAGAAACATCACATGGTACACTGTTCAGTCACACAATTTTGCAAGTATTAATGGTCATTCAAGTTCCACTTTTCAATCCCACAGCCCCAAACAAGACCATCAAAGGAACATGTCTGTACATGTTCCATTAACAAATGCAATACAATTTATCATAGCTAGTAGTACAAAATAACTAAAAATAATTCTAGTCAAAGCATTAAATGACCTCTTATCGAAAATAACTTTGGATATATGTATTGTTGAGTGATAAATGCAGTGTCAATCTTGAACAAATTTGACTTCCTAAACTTCCAAGTGTGCACTACACTGCATTATATACAATAATTTTGGACAATGAACTTAAAATGACTTTGCATGCATTTGCAGTAGTGAAACCATTTGAGTAATGCGTTTATAACTGTATGTATGAAGCAGTAATAAACTATGGTAGCTAAAATGTTATCTAAAGAAAGTGAATTCAGAGGGATGTGTTTCTGCAAGACTCCCATCACATGTTGGGCTCTGGAATACAATGACATCACCCTGCATAGTGATATAAATAGCCATGATGAGTCTTTCATTTAACATGGATGCAATAGATGCCAGAGTTTGTTTTGTTTTTTTAATTGCGTCTCAGTAAAATGTTGCAGAAGTTATGGCATAGAATACTACTCATTACAGAAGAAAAAACGCACGCTAGTATGATTTCAAACAGACCGGAATAAACAGGAACCATGAGATAAACACAGTGATGCGTTCAGGGTTCGTGGGGACAAACAGCAGACAGACAGACGGACGGACAGACAGACAGGAAAGGAGAGGAGGAGGAGGATGCTGTTGCTGCCGCTTGTGTTCTGCTGGTAACCCCTCACCTACATCATCCTTTTGTGCACACGGTGGGCGCGCGGTGGGCTCGTGTCTCGTGCCCAGCTGTCAACCCCCGGCATTGGTCCGATCAGCGCGCGCACGTAGACGCCGCTCCGACCAACCCCCTTCGCTCCTCGGCTGCTTCTCCCCGGTGTAGACAGACATCGAGCCGGCCAGGAGGGGGAGGAGGACGCACGGCCAGCTAAGACAGGACCACCGGATCTGTAAGTGCAGTAAATGTGCTGTTATCGTGCGTAAACATCAGAAAACATGGCGCAGAAGGCGACGTCAAATAGTTGTTTTCGTTTGGCTTGCAGAGGGTGGGAGGGGGGAGCTCTTCGTCTTTCACTTCGTCTTAAATCTGCGTTGCCGGGTGGAGAACAGTGATGGAGTCAGTTTACAACACAATAAACTCGACACATTCTGCAGATCATACCGGATAAACTTCACATTTGTGCGTAAGGTTGTTTTGATTGTTGATTACATGGTATCTGGATGTGCAGCTGCTAAACACTACAGTTTGAAGCTTAATGCGCATTATCTTGTCGTGCTATTTTTATCCATTTTGCTGCATGTTGTTTGAAAATGTGTAATCTAATCTGTGCATTGCAAAGTAGCAGTTATTTAAACACAGCCGTTGGCTTTTTGGGGTAGTTTAGTTTCTGTTGCCGGATCTCAACGTTCGTTTTCCGCATATTTTGCTAATGTTTTTCTTCCTTAACATGTCTAATTTCACTTTTTACACTGCAAAGATTGTTATCAGTGTTGTTAAAGCTGTTTTGCTGGTTACCCGTTAGCTTTTGTGCGCTAAAGAGCTAATTCTTGTCGCGATTTGGTCGTCCTGCTTCGACCCTCCCGGCGAAACTCGTGTCTGAACACGTTGCAGGAGCGGAGGTGTGTACAGCGAAATCCGAAAGCAGCCAATCACAGGCCTCGCTCCGCCCACGCTCCGCCGCTTGTTTACTACGGATCCTCGGCGCTGATTGGTCGAGAGCTGCAGGAAAATGGGCTTTGAGATGCGTTCAGGCGCAGAGAAAAAAAGGGGAATTACACTGTCCCCATTTCGATTCATTTAGGTGCACTAAACATGAAGGCAAATGCAATAACTACTAGAGTGGATAAACCTAGACAGAGCTAGTTTTTAGCTTTTAAATGCCTTGAATACGAAGAAATCTCGTATAGACTGCCCTTTCAGTTCATTTATTAGGTGCTGTATTAGCAGTAAATAGAAAAAACAAATGCAACAACAGTGTACTTACTAGAGTACAAGGTTTAGGAAATTTCTAGAGAGAGAGAAAAAAAAGGCCAACATCATGCATGCAACTCATTGAACTTCAAGCCATGGATTCAAGTATCATTATTGTTATTATTATTATTATTATTAGGCAAGGCAAGTTTATTTGTATAGCACAATTCGTACACAAAGTTCAAAGTGCTTTACAGAATAAGAGACATTAAAATCACACAAATCAAAACATAAATAATCACAATTAATCATCATAAAATTACCACTACAACAGAAGAATGCAGAATAAAAACCTTTCAGTCATATGCACTCATTATTATTAATTTGCTGGCAATATACAAAAATGTTTTATGAAAATCTGGTCATTTTTTGCATTTGTATTTTAAATAATGTATAACGTTATGATTTATTATGTATATGTAGTAAATTACTACCACTACTAATTTCGTGCCTTCATTTCATACACTACAGTTTAAAGAATTTCTAGGTTGCAGTGCATATTCAGTAGACATTTTTTCTTGTGTTCCCTGAATGCACTGTTACCCCATTTTACCCCTGAAGCTGCAGGCCCCAGTGAAGGCTCCCAAACCAGAGATTATGTCTGAAGAGCACATTATCACCAACGTCCTCCCGCCGGTAATAAAACGCGAGATCTGTCGACGTCCTGCTGTTCTGAGATAATCAAATGAACTCCTGATTTAACTGGTGATAAACTAATACTATTTGCATGGCGTTGGTGTACTATGGGCGTATTGTTGTATGTGCTTACTGAACCATGAGGCGGCCTACGTATTTGAGATATGACTGGGCATTCCATTAATATGTCGTAAATATGTCGATATTCATTTCTGGTTCGCTGATCGCACTTTTTTATTCTGTTTTGTTTATAGTTACTAAAAGCAAGTAAAATGGCTTGCACTATTTATTTCCTGAAGATAAACAATACAATACGTACTTTTACTCTATACTATTTAACAAAACAATTGTCGCTCTTCTTCCTCCAAGATCTAGGAAATTTCTAGAGAGAAAAAAAAAGGCCAACATTATCTGTTGCCCCAAAACACCCAATTTTACTGACAGAGGATTGGCTGTAGATTTCTTAATTCAAAGCATATCATTGATAATTAGAAATGTATGAATCTTGGTCTCGTTTCAAATTCCATACCTCACCAAGTCCTAATTTTAACCTTGTGTTGATTCTGGTGCTTATGTTTGTGTTTTTTGCAGGGAGCAGTGTTGAGTGCTGAGTGAGTCCCTTTTACTGTGTGCGGTGGCACCATGGCAGCTATGGGACCAGAAGAGAGAGGACAGCCCACCACCACAACCTCTGACATGCAGGTCATTACATGCTCTATATATCTGATATCTAGCAAATCACAAAGACTGGAATTATTTAAGTAACAAAATCTATCAAAATGTCCAGTTTTATTGTTACGTTAAAAAACTGCTGACCTCTACAAACATGTTTCAAAAGTTTAGCAGGTCATATTTCAATCTTAATTCTTCTGGGTGTGTTTAAGGTGTGAACTTTGAACAGAATCCTACCTTTTAAACATTAATCAGAACTTTAATCACAACTGCAATGCTTTTCAGAAAAAATTTAATTTGATATTTTTCCAAAAGCATTCAGCCCTTGTCTTATACTATAATGGTTATTGCTCATTGTGATGCAGGAGGTAATGTCTACTGTTAAATGTGTTCTTAGTCTCTGTAGTGGCCATTTCATATTTGCTATTACAATGTACCGCTTATGTCTACAGGCATGTGCACAGAAAAAGAGGGGACTGAACAAGGCTTCAAACTGGACCAACCTGTCACTGGGACCGACCATGCAATTCAACAACAACACATCCTGCAGGTAAGGAGGAGGAGTCTGATCATTTGAATGTATTTATTTGATATTTGACTAGAGACACAATAATTAACATATTAGCAACAATAACCAAGGGTTTAAACCTATTTTTGTGTGTGTTCAGTTTCCGCAGCCCTGAGTCAGTGGAGATGGATGAGATCATGGCTGCTATGGTCCTGACCAGTCTGTCCTGTAGTCCAGTGGTGCAGAGTCCTCCCCAGACCGACCCAGCACCAGGTCTGTACCACATTACACTGCATAACCAGACTGAAAAAATATTATTCAAAACAGTTTTTACCCGTGTTTACCCCGTCATAAATTTCCTCAGTTTTGAATTCTGAGTGATTCATGGATGTTTGAGTCATTTTGTATTTCTGCATTCTGGGATAATGCGGGGATCATTTCTATTGAAGTATTTTGGGCTGCTCCCTCGCCTCCAATGCACCCGTTTTCAAGAAATTAATGTGCAAATTTCTCATTTAAATTGTTCAAAATACCCAAAAGAACATCAATGTTCAGTTCTGTTTCCACAGATCTGACCTGTCTCTGCGGAGATATGGGGGACAAGCAGGTAGCAGACCCTCCCCCAGAAAAGTTACAAAGTACATTTTTAAATATAGTGCAGTTTATTCATAATTATCATGAGATATGCAGGCAAAAATATGTACACATAGAGTGTAGAAGACAGCTGGTAGCTAGTTGTGTCATTGGGCAAGACACACCACTTTGTATGTTGTTGTATGTTGACTGTAGTTGTTTGAGAAGCCAATGGCAGAGACTAGCCACCACACCTCTCTATAATTACTCAATAATCTGACTTTAATCTGACTGATTTCATAAGTATATATTTGTGTTGTTCTTACAGCCGTGTCCTCCTCATCCATGGACATGGAGTGTGGTGGGGGTGAGCTGTCGGACAGTGGGAGCAGTGGATACTGGAGCTGGGACCATGGCAACGTGAGCCCTGCCCCCTCACCGTCCGTAACTGAGGCCGACAGCAGTCCTGACGAGGGGCTACCCATGGAGATGGAGCAGTCAGACGAGCTCAACGCCAAAAGACCAAAAGTACTTACCACAATGTCGACTTTCTGTGGGTTTCTTGCAATGTCTATAGTTAGGCTAGCGATTTTACTGTTTCACAAAGTGTAACCTGCAAACTGTAGTCTTTAACTTATATCTTTTACATTAAGGCATATTCAATAAGAAACAATTGAAAAAATAGTGATCGATTCTGAAATTGAACTGGTAAGAACCCAAGCCCAAAATAAGACAATCTCACTAACAATACCAAACCACACCACGCCTACAACTGCCTGTGGCCAAACCACACTGCTTTCTTTCTTCTTGACTGTAGTCCCAGGATAAACCAAAGAGGTGGTATACAGAACAGTAAATACAGTATACATATGTATATTTATTGGTATGGTTTGGGTTTTGAGGGTTCTGTGAAAAGGCATTTTACTGGGTGCATAAGTACAACAACCCAAAAAAATTAATCCTGATCTTGAAACCAATCTAGACGACATCCAACAGCCATGACTTAGTTGTAACTCTTTACTATATTTTCTGTTCCAGAGCTCGTTCAGAGGCGTCTACAAGTGTCTGTGGCCCAACTGTGGCAAAGTGCTGACTTCCTCTGTGGGGATCAAGAGACACATCCGGGTGCTGCATTTGGGGTGAGCTAGATTTTTTTTTACTAAAATGAATCAAATGTGACATCACAATAACATTGTCATTAGTTAAGTCAATTTTGTGTCGACATACCTTTTATGTCAGTTAGATCCTCTGTCTGTCTCAGGCCTTAGGGGACTTGAACACAAAACACTGATGTTCCCCACGGTGCTAAATTTAATATGATAGACACATGTGGAATTTTGAAGCCATAAATGTATTGGTCACTTTTGGAAAAAAAAAAAATGCCAATCCTTAGTCGGTAATAGCATGTGGTTTAGCAGCAGTGTTCAGACTTTAGAAATTGACTAATACTAAAATTTGTTTGATTTTTTTCTTATTAAGACAAAATTGAAAATCTAGATGAATATGACTGAATATTTTGTCATATTGCCCAGCCCTACAATAGTCACTGATTTTATTAAATCAGATGACAGCTTGGGGTATTTTAAGGGACCTTGTGTACACTCAGGTTCCTAACTTTGCAGACTAGAGATGTTGGAAAGCATCATTAAAGATTAAGAGCAGATGAAATTTTCAGGAAGCAGTGTCTGGTGGAAGTGATGAACTATGTGGACCTCTGTAAGTTCCCCTTCTGTCTGTTCCCAATTTGTCCTACAGTGGCTCGGAGCAGTCTCACAGAGAGGAGGACTTCTACTACACCAAGATCTCCTGTGAGGCTGTGGACACCTCTGCCACTCTGTCCCCGTCACCCCAACAACAGCAGCAGGTGGGGGGGCAGACCTCTCTCCTTGGATGGGCGCCCTCTTGTGGTTCTTCCGGAGGTACGGGACTTCAGATACCTCCTGCACACAGACCCAGGTCCAACTCCAGCTCCGGACCGGGGCACAGCAAACCCAGCACTCTCAGCCAGTCGGCCCCCAGCAGCTTTTGGCAAATTCACTCCGAACATCTCTACCAGGTATGTAGCAGCTTTAGCACAGTTTTATGCTAGATGCCCTTCCTATCATGAACCAGCCACTTTCTTGCTGTATTGTCACTGGAATATGCAATGTGGGTAAGTGTTTTGCCTTTCAAAGTACCATTTCAGTAAGTTCAAATGTACACAAGAACTTGGAGAAGTTCTTATGTTTCTTACACAGAGGAAACCTTCCTCTGTGTAAGAAACATAACCTTCATCTAAAGATCTAAAACACAAAAATCTGGATGACCGAAAGTGTTATGTGTCAAAAAAATTAGACCTACGTACTGTTTTTAAGAGTGTGTTTCCAGTTGTCCTCATTTGTGGCTAGTTTAGTCCTGATATATGTTTGGTTTGGTCCTTTTTTAGACCTGGTTTAGTCCTGATCTAGTCCTGATTTTGTTGAGGCTGTGTCTGCGTGCGTGTGTATGTATGTGTGCAAGCATGAACACTATCTGCTTTGTTTTATTGCCATAGTGGACTATAACCAAAGTTGGGATTAAACTGACCTTCTTCTTTCTAGTTACGAGGCAAGTAACAGAAATTGAATTGTAAAAAAGCTTGTTTAAACTAATCAGATACAGTTTTTTCCTTGTTTAAAATATTAGAAAATAATTATAAACCAAGCTTTTAATACTGTGCTTGATGTGAGGCCATTTTGTTGCGCATTCCTCAGAAGGCATATTCCTTCAGATTTCCCTGATCACCTAATCTATTATTTATTTATTTATTTGATTGGGACGAACCATTTTAATGAACAGACATGATACAACATGAACATACCGGATTATAGCCAAAGGCTAAAAATGTCATCTGTAATGTTATAGTTTGATGGTAGTACTAAGGGCTTGACAGGCTTTTCCCTAATCTTTTCAGCCATATTGCTTTTTCCTCAAGTCCACTGTATCTCACTGTCAGTCATACCTTATCCCTTCTATTCTCTAAAACAAGCTGTCCTGTCAGTCAAAAGCCACACAGTAAATCAACTTTGTAATATTGACTCTAAATGGCTTGGCTTTGAAAAACAGCTCAATAGGAAGAGGGATTTCTATATTCGCCTCCCCACGGAAATCAAATGAAGCGTTTATTGTGTTGTATATTTACTTTGGTTCAATTCACAGCCAATGTTTGCCTCATATTGTCCTCCACTGTTCTGTCTCCTTTTATCTAGTAAACAATGTTGCCCAGTGACTCTTCATTCAATGTTGTTGCCAACCATGTGCTTTTGGTATAGGTTTACAATACAATACAAGTTTACATTGTACATGACACAAGGCTTTCAGATAAGGTTTGAAGAGTCAACCCTCTGGCTAATACTTATAGGTGCACTATGTAACTTTTCTGGTGGAGGGTCTGCCATCAGCTTGTTTTCATGGAGATGTTATTGCTTTGCTTGGAAATTCCTCAGTATTGCATTTAACTTAATCTTAATCTCCATGGAGACAAGCAGGTAACACCACTAGACGTGTTATAGGTGAGATCTGTGAAGAGGTGACCCCGCTCAGAGTTAGACTACAGGCTTTTAAGGTACTTCTTTAACAGTAAAACACCTGTGGCTGAATTAATGCAAGATAGAAAGAGTTAGGGTTATGTTTTATCGATAGAAAGGACTCTTATAATAAAAATTGTAACTAATGCTGAGCTGGAGTCTTAATTCATGTATTTTTTTCTTCCGTTGATGTGGTTTTCTTTATGCATGGGCAGACAGCACATTTGAGTGGTGACCTATGTTTGCCCCAGTCTGACATGTATGCTCTGTGACAGTGAGAGGGGCTGGGTTAACCCTGACGACACTGCGGCGCTCACAGGAAAACACAAGTTAATACTTAAATACTATGCAGGGCAGAGGTGACTTATTTTATAGAGGCATATGATTTATCATAGGTGTGTGTCTGTTTAATCAATCTACTTCCCCACCATGAACAAACATTATGTAACAGTAGAACAAGTGGTGAAGTCACGTGTGTTTGAATTATGAATATTGGCAACATTCAAGATTTAGAGTCAAGAGTCATGGGAAGAGAGACTTGAGTAAATTCTTAAGGTATTCCTAGGGTTGTAAACTCAATAGGTGGAGTGGAACAGTGGGATTTTTGCAGCTGCTTATATTAATTGTATAAATGTTATTTCTGTAATCATTATTTTTCTTTATGTTTTGTTCTGTTTTTTTTTTGCCTTTTTATAATCATGTAAAATATGTAATACACATTTAAATATATATATGTTTTAGTCATTCAAAAAAAGGTTCAGTGCAGCTTCATACATAAACTGATTTTAGAATTTCAGATTAATTGAGCTAATTTATGGAATGATGCTCAAACTTTTAAAAACACTTAACAGGTTTAAACCAGGACTAGACCAAACCATGATTTTGAAACTTTGATATCACATTATCAGCTTAAGTTAAAAGTTGCCAGTGAATATTGCATTATATACTGAAATTATTTGCTATTTCAGACCTGAGTTATTCCCAAAGTGCATTTAAAACTACACTCAAATAAATACATGTAATAATAACAACAACAACTACAATAATGTAACTGACATCTACAGCTATTCCTTCAAACTCTTTGGGGAACACCCTAATTATCCATTTGTATCCTGTCTTAACAAATGTGAAAGCTGTTACAGTTTGTTTGCATATTTGATGAGTGAAGCCAGGCAGAAGAGCGCACAGTTTGTCCTGTCTAAGCGGCTCTGGGTGAATCGCAGGTCACCACTGGAGCCTGTGTCATGCTGCTGCCGGCTGCATACACACACCCACACACACACAGACAAACACACACAGGGACAAAGGGAGTTTCTGTGCTTCATGTGAGCACCAGACCAAATATCACGGCACTAGAGGCGAGTCTAATGGATCTGAGGAAGTTTTGTGATATTTTGCAATGGTAAATAAAGTTAATTTCTAAGAAAGAATTTTAGGGATGGGAGTCATGGGATAAGGTCTCGTGCTGCAAGATCTCGCAAGATAAAATTGTCTCATAATTGTGCATATTTGAATGTCTGTTTTTTAACCTTTTTTAACAGTATAGTTGTTTTTGTTTATTGTTAAGTGTAAACATCTCCACAAAAGACCTGCATACGTGGTGCAACATGGATCTTGTCTTTTGGATCTTGCTTACGTTTGTGCTTTGAGCTTTACTTTCGATTATCCACTAGTGGGCGCCCCTGCACTGTGACTGTACCATCTTTAGTCATACTTGAATGCACACATTAAAATTGGGATTAAACAGAGATTAACTGCAGAACTAAACCAGGACTATAGCAGAACCAAACTAAAACTACAATAGGATCAAACCAAGTCTATATCAAGATTAAATCACAACAAAACCGACACAAGTGAGGATACATGCGCACTCAAAATCTGCTTATTATATGATTTTTGGAGTTATAAAAATATTCAAGTGAAATGTAAAGGGCAAAATCATCTGATATTTCTTGATCATGGTCCCTCTGATTACTCACATCAGTTTGCTTGTTATTCAAATAATTTTAAAGCACCAGAAATCAGATAATAATACGGTTTTGGTGTTTATGTACACTTAGCCACTGACAATACTGTTTTCATTACAGTTTCGACATTTTCCACCACATGAAGGATTAATTAAGTGTGTTATTTTATGTTCCCAGGCGTGCAGTCCCATCCAGGTGTCTGTGGCCCCCAGGAGCCCCACTGCTCAGCCCTGGGCCCCCTCCGCTGCCCCTGGACACAGCAACACTCCGGTAAGGCTCTCATTTTAATCCTTTCAACTGAAATGTGTTCAACCAAAATCTTGTTAAAATGTGAAATATTTTTTCTGGATAGTTTATATTTGAGTGCTCATAAATTAAAACCTATAAATCTATACCTATAAAAAATTATATGGAGAATATTGTTTGGTTCAAAAAAACACACAAATAAATCATGATATAATGTACATAAAGTATTTATATAGGAATGATTCACAAAACAGATAAAGGGGTTACGTGCCATCTCCAGAATGTTACACAGTGTGACTTTAATTTAATGTGTAATGTTCATTCTGTTGACTTGTCTCTTGTCAGATGGTGAAGCCGCGCTGCCGCTCCGTCAGTGTGGGGGAACAGTGGCTCCAGCAGAACAGACTCCAACCTGTGAGCGCCTCCCCATCCCGCACTCACTGCTCCTTCAGGTACATGGCTCCACCTACTTTGTCATATTTATAACTGGAAAATATATATTCCTGGATTTCAGATGACGGCGTACTATAAGCCAGTAATGTCCAGTGTTTCCCAATAATAAAGGAGACTGTGGTCTAATTTTTGTCCCCATAGTCTTAAAATCTTAAAATTGAACAAAAAATGGTTAAACAAGCTATAATTTATGCTTGTAGTATTGGCACATAGAAGTAACTATATTTAATCTGTAATCAGTCCTTTTTTATCAACGGAGGCAATAAGTGACATTTATTATCCATGTTACATTCAGTTGTTCTAGTAAGGATCACTTGTACCACTATAGTCTCAGTCTCTTCCTGAGGGAATCACTGAATGTCTATATCATTTCAAGTATGCAGATTTTACATTGTGGTACTTTGATAAACATTGTGGGATGTTTGAACTCGATTAGTCTTATAAAATGCTGCTTTTTAAAAAATATTTCATATAACCATATCTTAAAATTGAAACTGACTGAAATTCTGCCTGTGTTTTGAAGTTTACCACACATGTGAATATTTCTGTATTTACTGAACTTTGGCAGTATTTTCTTAAAGTGACATTTGAGCCCCTTTTAGTGCAGCTCCTCCATATCTGCCTTAGAAGATAAACATTATTCTGTGTTTATCAGCCCATCTCACCTTAAGATTTCTTCAAAGACAAACTCTCTGATGCTTCTTGGTGTTCAATTCACAAGGGCCAAACTAAAAAGCAGCTTTTCAAACTACATAACATTAAAACGGTATTTATAGCCCCTGAGTGTAACTTTTAATACATGGTTTTTTTTTTTTTACTTTACCTACCTTGGAGGAGGGCATCATTCCTCCATAGGAATGTAGTTTTTTTCAGGGGCTATAATATTCCACAGTTTGGCATAAACCTCTAAAACCTCATCTATCTCCTTGGAAAATGTTCTGAAGATGATTTTAACTTTCTATTGTTGCTTAATATTGAATTCTTACTTGAGATAGCATTTGATTTTATGCAGATAAACCAGCAGATATATCTAGGTTCAGACAATGTGTGCTGCCTTCAGTGGCCATGGCAATTTCAAGTACTACATGACATCACATAGTACTAGCCTAATTTAAGCCAGACATTTCTATCTGCTCAGTTTGCAATGTGGTCTTGGTTGGTGCTTAGTTGATGTTCCCACTTTAATAGTAAGTATGCGTAACCTTAGTCTTCCTTCTGTTCATTGTTTGCACAGGAAGGGACGCAGCGAGGCCAAAAAGTGTCGTAAAGTCTACGGAGTGGAGCGCAAGGACCAGTGGTGCACGGCCTGTCGCTGGAAGAAGGCCTGCCAACGTTTCCCTGACTAAAAACATCCACGTTTAAAACCAGAGGTGCGATATATGAACGGACCACCCAAAACAGAGACTTCTATATAAAAAAAAAAACTGTTCTTCTTCTACGTGTTTTTTACTTTTCTCTGCTTTGTCTCTTTCCCGACGGAATGCAAATATGGAGTTTTTTGTGTATCCTCCTTGTAAGTCGACCCTTTTTTCGAACATGGTCTGCGATGGTGCTAACTGTTGAATGACTTTGACCACGTGATGTGCTAAGCCTCCAGTACTCTCCTGTTTTTATCCAAAGCTCAGATATTATCTCCCTGGTACGGTGGCCCTAAAGGGACAAAGCATAAGCAAATGATAAACAACAATTAATCCTTTTTGGATCATTTCTGTTTGTGTGGGTAAAGCTAGAGACAATCCCGATAACTTTGGGCCTTAAGCGGTTAGAACATAGACTGTGGTTAGTAAGTTACAAAGTTAACTCATACATAAATGGAGGTGGGATATATATAGAAAAACTGATCATATTGTAATTGTTGTTTTGTAGATAAGCAAAATAAGAATACTGAGTATATGGTCTACAATTAAAACTATGAAAATGCCATCAAAAGACAGAAATGTGTAGTGTAATCTCCTAAACAACTGTATATAGTGATATTTCTGTCCTTCTGTGGTTAATTGTATGGCCCATTCATGTTTTGTGCCATACTTGAAACTCAACGAAGACATAATAAGAATCTTATATATATTGCTATCAAAATAATCCAAAAATATGCCCACCGCTACAAATGGTCAGAAAGAACATATCTTCAAATTAATCCTAATATTTAGATTTGCCTTTTAAGCTATCTATATATTTTTGGATAGTGATCACAATTGCAGACTCTATGTTATACATTAGCAGACTGTGTGACAATCAGCTCTAGAATCAAAACCATGCACCAACTTAGTTATAGCCGATTGCATTCGTCATTATATCAACCTTTATAGATATACTCAAGGTAGTTTCACATTATGGTTGACCAAAATCCAGTGTGAATTGAACTGCCTACCTTTAGGTAAGTGGGTGAATGTTTCTACCATTTGAGCCACTTCTACCCGTGCTGCTATTGCAAAACCCATCCTAAGACAGTTTGAAATAAGTGCTGGTGAAGATGATTTTGTATAGATCTAATGGGACATATTATTTTTGCCATTTTTTATGTTTTTTGCAAATCATAGGCCAATGTATTATGTGTTGTTGGTCATTAATGCTCATATAGTTTAACACATGTGTACAACTACTTTAACACAACTACTTTTACACTTATAAGAAAATAATGATAAAACGTTGCTAATAAAAACTGTAAGTATCTAATTGTTAAGGGCTAAACACATGGTAGAAATAACTGTAATCATACCAGCTCAGAATAATTAGACAGTTGAATTTCGTTACTACTTACTGCGCCCTATGAATGGATCATTTGTCCAAACAAATTTTTGACATGTAGGGCTTCTGTAAATGCCTCTAAGATTGATCAAGTCCTGTCAATTGATTGATTCTTGCAGCTTTATAGATAAAGAACTCGTTTACTTCTATTTGAGTAATAATGTATGGAAAATCAATAGTTAGGTTTCATTGTTCTGCTGCCCTATAGCTTTGCTTCAAAAACTGTCTCAAAGTTTAATTTGAAGCTACTTAGTACTTCCTGGTTTCTTTGTTCCAATCGCAAATCAGCAACTTCCTCATATATGACCTTTACTATTTTTTCCATACATTGATAGTTCTACTTTTAAAAACATTGCACAGTAGGCTAATCTTAAGCTATATTTTTGTTAAAAGTCCTAAAAACTGTACCTTAATTTAATTTTCCCTCTGCCCACATAGTTTTTTGCATTTCAGCGTTTGTCATTGTGCTTTGTGGTGCTTTAAATTTGACCCTTTCGAGCCACCGTACCCTTGTAGCTCACTGTAGTAGCTGTTATGTTATTCCAACTTTCTTCCAGTGGTAACACAGTGGTTATAACTATGATGTACATTACTATTGTGTCCTTTGAGTTACGTATGAGTATTTTATACCTTTTTTAAATGTCTTGTTGAGCCCCTGTATTTGGGCACATAATGTTTTTTTCTCTTTTTCATTTTGAATGATGGTTTTTGGCACTTTGTTGAATATACTCACGAATAAGCTACATTTGGTTTGACTCCAGCCAAATTCCTTCCATGAGGTGTATTTCCTTGCTGCCCATGTGTTGGCGTATGACCAGTGTTATGGTTGATCAATGAAGCTATGGGAGTGGTCGTAGGAGAAAGAGTTTGTAATAGCAATAAAAAGGAAATATATTGATAAACACAAATTAAAGGCACTGACAATTTGACTTTGGGTGTTCTTTTTTTCTGCAAACTACACTTCTATTGCATATTCACTTTTAGATTTACTTACTTTTTTCTTAATTTTATGTAACAATTAATGGGGTTCATGCATCATTCTGAAACCCATGGATACTTACAGCAGCTAACTCTACATTGTGAGGTGTCAATTAAGTAATTTTTCTTATGGAGGGGTCCACCACCTGCTCATCTCTTATCAAGATGTTATTGCTTTGCCTGGAATGTTACATACTATGACGTTAAACTTAACTTTATCTGGAGTCAAGTCGGTGATGTAATATTGTCAGAAATGTGGATTGGTGAGCCCGTTCACAGTAACAATGTAGGTTTTTCAAGATTTTTTTTCAATCAAAACATCTGCAATTTAATAAATGCAAAATAGATAAGTTATAAATTATTATTAGCAGCAGTAATTTGGAACATTTTGTCGCCTCCATGGAGATAAGCAGTTGGCACATCCTGCACCAGTAAAATATGCAAACAGTGCTTAAAAATGAACAGCATCTTGGTAGTAATCCAGGCTCTTTACTTTAACAGAGCTAAACTAATTATTATTTGTATCGATTTAATCTTTCCTCTGTAAAATATGTAAAAAGTATTGTAATATTAAAACAAGCCACCTTAAATTTTTTAGCTGACAATTGTTTTATTCTTAGGTTGCTTGAAAGAATTATTCTGTTTTTGACATTTTGGAACATCTTTATAATAATTTTGTTTAAACTGTATAAATTAAGCTGATTTGTGTTAACATTTCCATTCTATATCCAAACTTGATTATGCCCTCCAAATATATCTAAAATCATTCATCGTTACTGTGTATTATGTCCCGAGGTCAATATTGATTTGCACGACAGTCCACCAAAGAAATAGCAAACTATTTTATTATACTTTTCCATCTTGAACAATGGTGTCATGTGATCTAAAACTATTCACAAAGTTGTATTTTGAATGCCAAGATATTTATTATTTACACACAGACACACATGCACGTGCACTCTCTCTCTCCTCAGACACTCACTCAGAAGCATACGGGACTGTACATTTGTTTAGCACGAAAACACCAGTAAAATACTTTTGGATGCAGGTGAGCGGACCAGAGCTGCCCGGCAAAACAAAAGAGCAGGAGATTAAACTGCAGATGTCTTTCCAACAGCGGAAATGATCCTTGGTCCCAATGTTAATCTATAGTGACACTGCAAATAACTGAGGTCTTTGAGAACCGACCTGGGATCAGCATTTCAGATCATAGTTCACAGATTATATCATATTTTGTATTGCAACGGATTAGATTGTTTTTTTTCCATATAATTCTCTCCAAATAAAATAGTTTATCAATCATGTTAATTACAAATGATGATGTTCACTAGGCTGTGTTATAGTCTACATTTAAGAGTAGGTCAGTCTGATGTGAGACTGCTTTTAATTGTATTTTATAGATATTGTCTTAACAGCAACTCTCCATATGATGAATAATTCCACATTACAAACAAGAAGGGAATTAAAATTTTTGAAATCACAGAAATGAAATATGGCACATGTATTTACTTGAGTGCATAATTTAGATTTAAATGTGCCTTATGTATTTTTCAGAAGTCGTCTAGAGAAAATGTGAAAATTCACCCTTTAGAGAATTACTTGAAGTACATTTGGTTCAGTTGTATTGTACAGTTAAAATCACTGATTCCAGATGAGTCTAAAAAACTACTCAGTTTTGTTACAGAGACGTCCACTAGAGGCCACTGTTGCTCCATTAGACTCCTATGTGGTTCTGAAGCAAATCTGAACACAACACCAAGAAAAATGGCAAATTTTATCACGACTCAGCAGGAAACCTCAAAAAATAGATTAAATTAGACTAGATTAAGAAAGAGAATCATTTTGAATGCACAGAAAACCAATGTTGTATCTCTTTTCTTAATTAATTAAGTCACAAAGCAGAAGATTAGATTAAACATTAATTAACAATAGCCCATACGCAATAGTGTATGGCTTTATTTTCAAGAGAAAGAATAAACTTAGAAATTACATACAAATTTGGGGAGATTTATACTGCTTGGTTAGCTTTTTGTCATTCATTTTATTTGAGTTATTTAATAAATTACCTTTAGACAAAATACAGAGTGCAAAAGCTGCTGAAGCCGTGATGTTGAGTCCACAGCAAAGTGCATGAAAACACACAAAATCCAATCTCATTTGGCCCATTAGATCAAAACACAAAATACAGCATATTCAATGGCACTTCTCCAGGCAATCTTTTATTCAACAGAATGACATGAAAATATGCTTCAAGAAGGACATAAGGTCGAAAGAAAAAATATGGAATTCAGTTTGTGCCAAAAATATTAAAAGAAACATCTTGGGGGTAGCATAACTGCAATGTTTGAGTTAAAAATGTGATATTTCTTTTGCTAATATTATAGTTATATTTTTCGAGGACAGTGTTCTGATTAATGTAGCTAATAATGTTTATTTGGGTGAAATTTTGAATGTCACTGTTGATATTTGTGAGTGACAACCGCAACAAAAGCACTGGGCAAAACACCAACAAATTAAAGGTGAACCATGTAATTTTCCAGATGCAGGGTTCACTACCTGCTTGTCTCCATGAAAATGGTTTGGATTTGCCTGAAATATTCCATAGTATGCCATACAACTACATCTATATATCTATCTCCAAGGAGACAAACAGGTGACACCATCAAGTTTAGGCTAGCCCGTTCCCAATAAGAAGGTATGATTTTCAATGTATTTCTGAGTAATAAAGACCCATAATAAAATAAATGCTAATTACATACATTTAATGCCATATTGTATAACATTCCACACATAATAATACGGAGACAATCAGATAATAGATTTCATTAAAAAATTTGACTACTTTTTGTGCAATGGCATTTTGTGACTTAACATAATTCCTTGTTTCATTTGACTTTTTGGCACAACTTAAACTCCACAGAACATTCCTTGTTGGGACAGACAGAAGGTGCAGTCTGTTTGTGACATCACAGTTCAGAGTGGGACACAGCGGTGAGGGCGGGGGGCGAGTATTTACAGAAGGGGGGCAGATTCTAGGTCGTCCTCTTCCCTCCACACCCGAGTGACGGGGCGACCGCTACGGCTGCTCCTCATGCCCAAGTACTGCCTCAGGAGCTGGTTCACTCTCTTCTGACTGTTCCATTTCCGCGCCGACTTCCTCACCCCAATGAAGCCCCCGTATCGTTTCTGTAGCGGCCTAATGGGGGCGCTGAAGATTCTCCTGTATCCGTGCCGGCCCCTCTGAAAGCCCCCGAAGCGCTTGGATATGGCTCTGGATGCATTATCCTCCTCATCATTGGGTGCTAGTGGGCTCTCCTCTTCCTCCGCATCTCTGCTCTCTCTCTCCTCTGTTGACTCCATCAGGACAGAGTCATACTGGGGTCCCTCTGCATCTGAGCGGAGGTCCTGGGGGGTCAGTTCCTCGCCCGTTCTCTTGAAAAGCAGAGCGGCGTTGGAGAAGGTCGTCTGCTGGGACAGAGGCACGGCGCGTTTACACACTTCCCACGTGAGCGAAGAGGAGACGTGACCTTCACACTCCAATAAGCACACCTGCACAGGAGCACACAGTTAGAAGAGTTCAGTTTGATCCATTTCAGGTCCTCCCTTAGGTAATGTTTTGGTAATAACTACTGTAGCGAGCCTTGTTAACCCTAGTTTAGCCTGGAATATAGTACAATTATTGACCTGGTTTGCCTGGTTTTGTGGTACTCAGAGGTGAAAACTTTGAGAACAATTGGCCTGGGGGTTAGGTTAGAGCACACATACAGGAGGACATGGTTATTCCAGATTCCTGTGGTTGATCCAGCTCTTCTGAATGTCTCTCCCACTCTCTCCCTCATTTTGTCCTTAAGGCCTTGTCCTTTGTCCTTAACTTTTTTAACGAAGAGTAAACAACCTGCTTTAACATACGTCTCCATGGAGAAGTTATTGCTTTGCCTTGAATGTTCTTCACAGTATGGCATTATACTTATGCAGAAAGACCTAGAATATTAATTTGGTTTTCTGGTGGAGAATCTGGCACATTTCCATGGATATTGCTTTGCTCAGAATATTCCTTAGAATGGCATTAATCATATGTACTTCCATAGAGACAAGCAGGTGATGCCCCCAGGCTTTCGAGGAATTTTATGGCATAAAACATTAAACACCTGTAATTGAAATGCAAAATAGATATAGAATAAGTTTAATGCCATACTGTGGACCATTCTAGGCAAAGCAATAACTCCATTTCTCAAGACAAGCAAGAGGTGAACCCAGAATCCAGTTGCCTGTCTTGTCTATTGAAGCCTTACTATCACAAAGCTTTAAAAATACATTACAATAATTTTCTTTCATAATACAATTCTTTGATTTTTTGAAAAAAAATTGAGATAGTTCTATTTGCATACAGAAAGAAAGGTGCCACTACGACACCTCTGTCACTTCTTAAATTTGACATCCACTTGTAGCAAGTGATGGACAGCACCAAATTAGAGCAAATTGCCAGAGGGTTTGATAGACAGCTGCTAAATGAGTTCCTTTTCCCCCAAAATGATAAATGTACTTTTCAATGACTCCTCGACATGTGCAGTTAAAATGAGAGCTGACGTCTGGGAGTTTTTCGTCAGCGATCTGGAGTAGACTTCACATCGACCTACGTAATTATCCTCATACCTGACACTCATTGTGTCCCACAGTTTACGTAGATTTAAATGTTGTAATATTGCAATTAAAATGGTAACATACAATGTCAAAATGTTGAGTAACTGCTGACTCACTTAGACCATGTACCAAGGGATAGCCATGTTTTGGTAGCTTACTTTTATTTAAAGGCGTATTATGTAACTTTCTGGTGGTGCTTGTCTCCATAACCATGTAGCTGCTTTACTTGGAAAGTTCTATAGTATGGCATTAATTACAGGCCTTTTTTTTATAGCTCACAAACACCTCAAAAAACAAGCACTGTGAGCAGGGTTGCCTCTCCACAGATCTGACCTGAAACTAGGCTTGATGGTGGAACCCGCTTGTCTCCATGGAGATAGATACATTTAATGCCATACTGAGGAATGTTATGGACAAAGCAATATCTCCATGGAAACAAGCAAGTGGCAGATTCATATACCAGGTCTTTCTGCATAAACTGTATTGAGTAGTTGTATTGTCATAAATTTACTTCTACAATTAGATTTCCTGGTAACAGTACTCAAAACTACCACAGTGGCTACTCTATCCATCTCCGTAGGTGTGACGTGTCCATAATTTAAACCCTCCGCCCTTTTCGAGTTAAATTTCAGAGTGAGGTTAAGCACCAAATCCCATTTACTCCTCAAATCTCCCTCAAAAGCCATAGATTGCCTGGTTATCTGAAAACCTGTTCGCATCAAAGGAATGAGGAGGAGAGGGAGTTCCGCAGCGAGTCTATCAGCACAAATTAATTAAGCATCGTAAATGAAATGAGCACACCAGGGGACCTCTATTGGATCAATGCTGTCACGGAGTTTGTGAGAGGGGAGGGGGCTAGGCTGAGGCTTGCATTGTTGAGGAAGGGTTGAAAACCAAAGAAAATGGGGCTATTCTCAAAGGTTAGGACATGAGATATCCGAGAAAAAAGGTGTGTAAAAAAGGATGATTTGGAGACCACTGGGACGCACGATTAGATTGTGGTTATTATAATTATTAGCTGTGGCCGCTGCTTCATTTACTCCTCATTTTCCACACCAGTCTGCAGACATGTTGGGAATTCAAAGTGGCTGTATCAAATTCTGACAGAAAAAAATTACATAAATTAAATTACTTGCTTCAACTAACTTCTTAAGACTGCGTTGTCACCGTGTTTAATAACATCCTTTTTTACAGCAATGAAACAGATTTTAATCCTACCCATGTGGAGTTTGCATGTTGTCTGTTTGGATTTTCCAGCTCTATAATATTAACATAAAGCAGGCACAATAGTATAATCATAAATTTGGATTTGGTTTGGATCCTGGCTCAACATCTGGCAAAGTTCAACCCCCTTGCTTTCTTCTCTGGACTCTGATTTCCCCCATCAATCCAAAGCATGCACAAAAGGTAAAATCTTCAAGCTACGGTAGTCCTCACCAAACCTAGCTCAAGATGTGGCACTGTGGCACTACACTGTGGCACCTACCGCTCCTGACTAGCCCTGTTAGCATTGAAGGATGGCGACAGATTTCCCCATGGGGACAATGAGGTGCACCTTAACTTATTTATCTTGGCTTGGGACCTGCACATAATAAGAGAGACTATAGCTAACCTCAGACCTCCTGCACCCAGGACAGATAAAGTGACCATTTTACCATTTCCAGTGAGCCTCTAAACCTCATACACATTTTAATTAAATTGTATTGCTTAAATGTAATTGCTCTTTTTTCTCTGGACTGCTTCAGTGTTCACTGTATTCAGTCTGCATTAGACCTCCATTGTCTTTGCATTTTTTATTCTCGCTTTTAAACAAAGGGCTTAGAGGAGGATCCCAGAGGATTCATTTAGAAGTACAAAAGACTACACTGCTCACAATTAGCATTAGCGGGCTGCCTCTTTTTTCTCCTTAGATTAACTTAATGCAACAAGAAGGTAGGTAAGGTTAAAGTATGTATCTCTGTGACGTAGTGTGTATGTGTGCATTAATCAGAGAGCTTCCTGACATGAATGCACACAGCGGTTCTGTCTGATGCCGGAAACAAAAGGGATTGGAGAAGGGATCCACCTGGGGCTCTGGGGGGGACGGCAGACACAATGCAGCCTGATAAAAGGTGTCAGTCACTGGGTAGGGGCGGCAGCACCAAACCCACCCGCACTCAATTACATAGTTCCATTACAACTTCCCAAAAGGTCCCAGCTGTCTCTGTCTCTGCATCATTATCAGCTAAATTAGCCATTCTGTGGCGACTCGTAGACGCCCACACACTATTTTTACCCTGGTCTGTCTGCACAAGTGTGGGATTGTTTTAGTTTAGACTGCATTCCTCTGCACACACACATACAGTTAGATTTTTGAATGGGATGTAATAACGTGATTGTTTTTTTTGTACTCCTTATTCAGTGTAATTTAGAAAACACCCTGCATAGATTAAAGGTGCATTATGTAACTTTTCTGGTGCCGGGTCCGGAACCTGTTTGTCTGCATGAAGATATTGTTGCTTTGCTTGGAATGTTTAACAGTATGGCAACTTTGCATCTGTGTTTGTATTGCAAAACCAAAAATATCTTAAAAACAAGAAGGTTCATCTCTTCACAGATTTGATCTGTAACTTGGCCTGAAGGCGTCATCAGCTTTGTCTCCATGGAGATATGTTTTATGCCATACTGTGGAACATTTAATCTCAGTGGAAGACAAGCAGATGCCAAATCCTCAAATAAGAAAAGTTACACACACCTTTAAGGGAGGTATGGTAGAATGGGAATTTTTTAGATGATGGGGTAAAACAGATCTCTCTACACAGTGCCGCAGTGTCTATTGTAATATATGCATAGACATATAGAATAAACAAGGATTTATGCATTGGGAAGACGTGGTGCTTTCTGTAATCTTATCTCTTGAAACCAGTAATGCCACCTTGAGGCTTACAAAATGGATTTTCAAAGATCTGTCAAACTTGTTGCACAGGTAGGTGTTATTGAGAGATTAAAAAGTCTGTAAGTTTAACTTTTTGGCAAAAGTTATTTCTCTCTATTTGAGTACAACCAAACATCCTCAACCCACAGAACAGGACCAGACAGTAATGGACAGAAAATAAAATGGTTTCTATAATCGCGGTTTCATCTGGTCTGGTCGTGTTTGTGATGGTTGGTCCACATGGTGTGCTGTTGACAGGACGCATTAGCCTTCTCTTATCTGCTCTGCCTGCGGGCGCTGTGTACTCACCATAGTGTTAAAGGCTTGCTCCATCTGCTGCTCCTGTAGGAGGATCCCACAGGCCACACACTCCCCCTGACAGTCGGCATTCACTGGGCTGGACACGCACCCCAGCACCAGCACAACCAGGCTCCACACAGGGCTCCTCATCACTCCCACACAGAACAGGGGCAGACAGGAGCGCAGGCGGGGGCAGGCACGGGGGCAGCTAGAACCAATGTCTGAAAGGTGGTTCTTTGATGGAGAAAAATCAGGACCAATCCACAGTCCAGAGTCTTGAGCCTGGGGGAGAAGAGATTTCATTTATCCGTGGGGTTGCAGGGGCTTCAGCTTACAGTTTTATGCAACATTTGAGCACTTTTTTCCCATTCAAAAGGCATTATATGTAGTTTTAAATTGTTAATCGCAACGGTTATACGCTTTCACAATTCTCAGAAAACTCAACTGGATATGTGTAAATTGCTTTGGTTTCAGATTTTCCATCCTTTTCATTTCTATAATGTTTAAATGAGATTTGAGCAGGTAAAAAAGTATATAGTACATTTGCTGATTTTTTTGGTTTATTTTGATATAACAGATTTTTTTTTATTTAAAACATTTTCTGGATTTTCCTTTTGAATATTGAGAAGAAAATGCAACCACATAAAAACACAGAAATACTGGATCCTGTTTTATCACAGAGTGTGGCATCATCATATCTGAAAACCGAACAATTCAACAAGCAGGGTCTAAAATGGTGTTACATAAAATTGCATCAGAAAACGGAAATCTTTTCTGCTTCTTCCTGTTAAAATCATGTTACATGGTATATGTTTTCATTTCCTACAAGTCCCACTTACAACTTTAACATTTTAACATTTCCAGCACAATGTTCAAGTGGCTAAATACCCCATGGGAAAAATAGATAAACACATAAAAACAACGATGGGAGGGGGAGTGACAAGAGGATTGCGCCAAGGCAGATCAATAGAAAACATGAGCTGAATTTGAGTGGTCCATTTTGTTGGGAAAGTGTCCACAATCAACAGGAACATATTCTGAAGTGATAAATGCTCAATTATGTGTGTGTAAATATTCATTACACCAGTTGAGATGCATCTAGGCAAACTCAGCTCAACCATGAAAAGCAATTATATATAAATGTATATATAAAAGGAAGGGGGGAAAGTATTGCATCTGTTATTGCAAAGAAGATATTTTTCAGGCAATTTTACTAAAATTGCTGACTGCAATACAAAAACATACATCTACATACTTTATATCAATATTTTTAGACAATGTAAAATCTATAGTTGGCCATCAGTATGGAATCTGCCCCACACTTCTGATGTGAGCAGAGAAACTCAATTTGAAAGTTCCAGTAAATTAAAACATAAACATAACAATAACATAAAATAAGAATATAATGTTACAGCAGAAGGTCACAGGCTCAAATCCAGCACCCACCAACACCCATTTGCATTCTGCTGTTGTGCTGTTGGGCAAAGCCCCTGTACAGCTATGGCTATAACAATGGCTTGCCAGAACTGAGGCGTGAAGAATGAACAATACATCTAATTGTAAGGCACCTTGAAGTCTAAAAGCATTGTGTAAGAGCAAACCAATACATCGACCTGCTAAACACAGCCTGGCAATAGTAAATCAGTAAGAATGGCATTTTTTATGTTTTGCCACTCATTCAAGTAGCTACTTCAGTACTGATGCACCGCTAAGGGACTGGTTTAAATATCTAACTACACTGAAAGGAGTATCTGCTATACCACTGAACTACCTTAAGGTATGAATTGTCACCAGAGCCATATTTTGCATCTATCATCTATCATGATCCTAATGAGTCATAGCACATAGCCTCTGATTAATCCTGCTGAATGAATGTATTGGTGCATTGGAGGCTGCATATATAGCCCCACAAAAGCAAAGGTGACCTGGTTGTGTAAAATCTTTACATCAACACATATGTGAATGCAATCACACTGAAAGAACATTTTACAACACCTTCTATTGAACATTCGTGTACTTGATAAACTAGGCCATAACATAATACGATACTATTCATTTCTACTATCTGTGGCTATATACAGTAAAAGCTGCAAATAACATAATGAAGTCTGCAGAATCCTGATGTCACCTTTCTATAGCAGCTATGGTTCTGACTTTACCTCCTTGGCCCTGTTCTGAACTGTCAATCAGTGCATTATTATCTCATGACTCTACATAACAAGAAAAAACACACTCGCTCTATAACACACAGTTTTGCTTGGCTGATGAACTGCCGGTGTGCTGTAAGGATTAAGCTTAGGTCCACAAAAGGTTAACGCATAAAACTGTGCAGACGATAATGAAGAGTTTTGTCATGTATTTGTCACTGGAGACTTAAGGGATTAAAGGTAAGCTTACTAATAAGTTTGTCAGAAATGTCAAAAACTTCCCACAATGACACTTGAGAGGGTTGTTTAACTTAAAGCTTTGAAACCAAACTTTCCAAATTACTTTGTCCTCAACCATTGATCCTGCCTAACCAAGTCTTTGACATTTTTATTAGTTTCTAATTTCATGGATCATTCTGCATTACAGACCGTATCTTCTCAAATTCTCACAATTATCCTACCATTATAGTAAATGATAGAATAACAGTAACATTTACAGGGCCGTTTGATGCTAAAAGCAAACTGAGCACATGCAGTAGGCACCATGACCCACTAAGGGGGGCCAGGAAAGAAACATGTCTCTTGTTCAGTTTTCATCAGTTACTCAACTTCAGTGTTTAGTTAAATATTAGTTATGTTATAATATATGTTTGAATGTAGCTTTATCTTTACAATATTAGGCTGTATCCTCACATACTCCACCGTATCTGGAGTTGTGTCTTGTTTCACTCCTGCACATTACACTGATGATGTTGCAAATATTGTTTGTCTTCCTCACGAGAGATTCACTTTTCAATCTATCAGCAAATGCATGTTTTAGCGCCCTCTGCTTTTGTGTGGACAAAGTTTTTGCTACTTAAGGTATACATTATTTCAAGTTATATGACTGAATATACCACAACTCAGGTGCCCAAAGTAAATGGTAATGGTAAATGGTCACATATTTATATAGCGCTTTTCCTCCTTCGAGGCACTCAAAGCGCTTTACATCAAGGAACCACTCACCCATTCAGACACACATTCATACATCAGTGTACACAAACACTGGGGGCAAGGTGGGTTAAATGTCTTTCCCAAGGACACAAGCACAACATTCATCTCTGGGAGCTGGAATCATAGCGCCAACCTTTGAGTCAGTGGATCTGGCCACTCAACCAAACGCTCTACCAACTGAGCTACTGTCACCTGTAGTTTCAGTATGCAGAGAAATGCAAACTATATTGGACTTTTAATCATGATATTCTCATTACTAACAGAGTAGTGCTGGCCAATAATTGAAATGTGCAGTTGTGCGATTTCAATACTTTATTCATTTGTGTCTTACAGAAATCCATATATATGGTATTTATGGTACTTATAATAACAATAACATGCACTTTGGCTAAGATCTACCCAAGGTGCTGTATTTGCTTGATTCTGCAGTATTTTCTATTACCATCAGATAAAGGAAGTTAAAGTTGTGTTGTCTGCAGAGCTGTGTGGTCCACTTTAAAACTTTTAATGGACTGATCTTTATCTGTATCCCAAACTAATTTCACCCTTACACTTGTTCTGACTCCAATATTTTTATTAGACTGGTTAATCTTACAACAGACAATAGGGTGAGGCGGGTTAAGTGTCTTGCCCAAGGATGAATGAAAGAATACATTTGAAGTAAAATAACTGGATGTTTTGACAATTTGAATGAGTACCGAAGAGTCTATTATGCAGGGAATTGTTATCCTACATGTCCTTCATGGATATTCATTCTCCAACCATTAGTCACTTACACAGACATCCACACCTGCACACAACCATCTGAGCTTCGGTCACAATCTGAAGACTCATCATGATCAAGGTTGAGCTAGAAACTGGTATTTCAATGCCAATCTTTCGCCATTACCAATATGAAGACAAACTGCAGTGCTATAGTCAACTGACGTCACTGAAAGTACTGACAATGAGAGGGGGTTTAAATACTGTCCAGGGAGCGCTCTACTGATGGACCCATTCAAGCGCAGATAAATAAATAAATAAAAACAGCTCAGCGTGACCATTGGTTTTGTACTGCATTAGCTCTGCTGGTCCTCAGTGGATAAACTACGGCCCATTTAGATGCATAAAAATGGCTTTATGGGAAATCATTAATGTGTTGGTGTTGGTAACATGTTTTGTGTGATAGTCATTTACCATTGTGCTGAGTAAGTCCATTTGATAGTGTTAAGGATCCCCTAAGTGACCCTCGCTACACAAGTTAAATAAATGAGCAACGCATGTAGGTGTAACTAAGTCTAAAGCTGTGAATAGATGCTGTTCCCTGTGTTCTGGTTTGAATAGGCTTTCACAACCAAATGTGTTTCATTTTTTCTATTTGCAAATAAGGCATTAATGTCTATTCCATTTATCTCTCTTAAAACGCAGACTCTGGAGATTCTCCTTTGGGCTTCATAATGATCATTGTGCAAAATGCTGCTATTAGTGATTTTGACGGCTCATATTTTGTCATAATATAAACACACATTTGTATCTGTTTACTAAATTGACTCAGAACATTAATTTATATTTCATAATTCACTACTTTCAAAGGAACACACTTTTCAGCGACACATGTTTTGTGATTTTATCCAGTTCTGAACTTAATATCTCACAGAAGTCCATCCAGTTGAAACACTGTGGATAAGCTCTTTGAAGTGGAGTTAGCAGAGTTAGCATGGCCCTTATAAACATTTCAACAGGGGCTTACATCTTCACTCATTTTTATTGTGGTTACAAAATTTGCACCAAAATATGCTGGTCAATTAGATGAGTTTATTTTCCCAATAGTAATAATTTGTTTGTTCTGTGAAAAATAGATGGAAATACATTAATCGACTAGTCAAATGAATCCCATGATTATATATTAAACTAAACAAATCCTCAATTATAACTGTACTAATGACCAAGCTGCATACTGTTCAATAATGTGTTTGTTCTATGCACTTGTGAGAAGAGCCCATTCAAACAGATCACAGAGAGGAGGGTTTAATGGATCTGCTCAGAGAGGTGTTGTTTGCCTCTGCGCATTGACACCTGACCCACTTATCTGTCATTATTTATTTCAAGGCCACTTGGTTTGTATGCACACCTCTTGTAATGTGCCATTACCCGAGTTCGACTCCTCAAGTGCTCCTGCATTCAATAAACTCACGTCACACACAGGAATGAATGGAGACACTGTCCATTTGAATTGTCTGAGGAAGCCATTTACATCTGATGGGTCCCGATGCTATTGAAAGGTAAACATATGGAGTTTAGTGTAAATTCAGCCTGGAAGACCTAAGACCTGCCCCTACATACCTCCACTTCTCCTCAGAGGTCACCTGCTCCTCAGCCTTCATAACTGCATTCCAGTTACTCCTCCTCCCAGTCTTCCTCACGTAAACCCACAATATAAGATTTGCATATACACAAGTTTAGCAATTGGGACACAAATAACCAACACATTCACATATTAAGTATTAATTCAGGAAACAGGAAGACCATTTGGATTACGGAAAAAAGAGCATCAAAAAAGAATGTGAAAAGGAAACAGCCACCAGACAAACAAGAGCAATAAAAGAACAAGCATCCGATCACTGCAAGAGACAACACCACATCATGGACCGAAACAACGGCAGATGCATCCATGCTGAAAGCAACAAATACTACTGCTGGAACAGAGAGGTCATCGAGAACCACAAATGAGGTCTAAAGAGAATACACTGAGACAAGGGAGCGTACACCTTATCACATACACGGGATGCAGTCCTGGAGAAGGCATCAGACACTTGGGGGCGAAAGCCTTCCCAACTGTCCGACAAAATCATGTAAGCATCCTACAACACATATCACTACATCATGTGATGCTTCTGAGGAAGGCTACAGGAAGTAGCTCAAACATGTTAAGCAGGTAAATAAGCGCTTTAAAAAGTTTAAAACTGAAGACAAAAATGAATCTTTATCAAAGATATCATTCACATTCTGATTTAAAATGAGAGTTAAATTTCCTCTCACTACTTAGTATGTGTAACACTACAGGCTGGACATTTAGAGCTATAAAATCATAACCAATATCCATAAGGGTGCAATATTTTGGCTAAAAAACACATCCCGTGACTTTGTATTCTAGACGGTGGAGTGTATTCTAATAAATAAGACTAATTAAATCAAATCACTTCGGTGACACAAAGGTCATGGAAGTTGTTCTTGAGTTTGTCCTTCTGAAAAAGACAAGGACATATACTGAATGCAAAATGAGATTAAGAGCTTGTAATAAATAACAAATACAACACAACTCATTTGCTAACTGTTGCTAATGCTAATCTCAATATATAATGTCAACATTTTCAAATATGGACTTTTCATCATCTCTTTAATCATTAAAATTCAGCTGACAATGAAAGCAGTGCAAGACCTTGTCAAAGTCAGTATGTTGCACCAATATCCAAACTGTTGCTGTTCAATATAGATTTAAAAAGCTTGCTATATTTTCATAGTAATGATTCTCCTCTATATTGTTGGCCTCCAGTTTCATAGTTTCATCCATTCAAATTTGCATAATGCTAATCATTTGCATTTTGTCGCTTTTTGCACCAAGCTAGGCAAATTGGCCTTAAATTTACGACACTTCAGCAAACCAAGCAATTTGTCGGTGTTTGGGTCTCATTACAGTGAGCGATACAGAAGAAAAAAATATGCTTCAAACTCAAAACAGACTTTCCTGCTAAATGAAAGCAGAAGGCAATAAGACTAGAGTGCTGGTTTTTTCTCTTCTCCTTTAAATGAATGCTTTTACCTGAAAAACAACTGCCTCGCTTGTGTCTCCATTAGGTTTAACTAAGACCCTGGAAATGCACAATCCTGATTTATCTTTTGAATCTAACAGGAAGCAATAAAAGCTTTTGTTAAAGTGTGGCCTCTCGTCTGCACTCCGAATGCTGTGAAAGGAATTACCTTGACTCAAACCAATACAGCTGAACTGTTGCACAAGGATGTCAATTAGTACTTTTAGACTTACTGTTCAAATAAAACTAAGCAGACTACAGGCTGTACTGTATCAAGCTGTTGCAAACAAATTCAACAAGTTATTATGTTGATTCAGGGCTACAAAATGCCACTGGAACAAGTAATTTTCCTCGTAAGAACAAATATCATTGCACTTTAAAGGAGCACTGTGTAACTTTTCTGTTGGTGAGTCTTTCACCTGTTTGTTTCCATGGAAATCTTTAAACAAATCTGACATTAATTTAACTAAATGTGATAAAATACCTGAAAAATATGTTAACTGTGAGGGGGACTTTGCACAGATTTGCAACTTGTGACTTGGTATTCGTGGCATTACCTGCTTGTTTCTATGGAGATAGATGTGTTTATTTCATCCCAGCTAACAAAAATAAGACATCTATGAAGCAAAGCAGGTAACGGACTCTTCAAAAAAAGTTACATGGAGTCGCTTTAAATGATAAAAAAAATAATACGGTAATTCAGTTAGAAATTACTAGTCAAAATCTACTCAAACCTAATCAAAAGTCCTACAAATTCAAGACATTTTTCTTTTATAGCCACTTCTACTTATTTATAATTGCCTTTTTACGACTAGGTGTATGCAGCAAACAAAAGACTGTATCCCAAATTATCTCTGTTTCTAAATTACTTTTAAATATGCCCAAAGCTGTTTAGTAAAAAGTCTTTATAAATCATTTCAAAATAGACTCACTTTTAACCGGACACATTGCACTCAAGTGAATGCTTTTATCTTGCCTCAAACTCTGTACCTTCTTCCATTACCTCTAACTTAGACCTTGAAAATACTTTATTAAGAGAAAACAGGAAGCCGTAAGAGTCTTGTTATTAGCCCATCTCTTATATCAAGCATTTTGTTTTTGTCCCAAACAGTTGAATAATGTTCCATAGCTGAGGTTTGAAGGATACAGAGTGGAACAAACCAACAAGTACGTATTATATGGAGTCGAGAGTATTAATAAAGCTAGCTAACAGTGAGCTAAATTAGCATCAGTGTCAGGTTCAGAGGGTGTCATGAGGCGCAGGAGGAAAAGAAAAGCTCGGCGTACGTTTCTAACAAAGCCCTGACTCACTCTATCTGGTCCATTAGCCGTGTGTATGGAGCACAAAGGAGCCTGCTAATGCACAGATAACCCACAGGTCCCCACTGCTCTCTGCAGCCCTGTGCATAGACACTTTCTGCTTCTTGTTGAGCACTTTTTGCTTTGACACTTCCCTTTGTCCGTTTTGTTTCTACGTCCCTGGAATATGGCGGCCATTTTTAAAAGCTAACGTCACAGTGTGTATGGGGTATGAGTAGGCTACAGTTAAGTAGGCTACAGCAGTAGCAGTAAAAAGCATCTACATGTTAAGATGACTTGAATTCAGATTATTCATGTTTATTCATACATTTTGAATAGTTAAGATTTAGGTTTGTTTAAATTCTTTGTTCTTCTTGTTTCAATCTAAATTATTATTCATGACAGGACCATGACTTTAGCTTCGTAATAAAACATTTGTTTACATAAAAAAAAAAAAAGATAGCTGACTGAGATCCACTCCCTTTCCTGTGAGCTAATTAGGGCCAAACAATGTCTAATAATGTTACTAGAATCTATTCTACAATAAGCATTTGATTGAAATGACCTTTTATTTGAATCTCACAGGTTTCCCAGCACCTGTTACTCACTGGCCTTCTGCTTGACAGCACTTCCTCAATCTCTCTGGGTCACTGAGATGCTGCAATTAGGCACAATTACTACTACTTACTACAGCCTTTTCCAGAGCAGCCTTATACTAAGCAATTACTTTTCAACTTAGTGGACAAGCATGCATACATTTATAAATGTAGCCTATATATTGTTAACAACTTGAACAACCCAGGGGTATGCCTAGGGTGGTAAAAGATTGGTCAATTGCCCACCACAAGACCTCCTGAAGACAACCTCCATGTCGTCAGCAAACATGTGCCCTCTGTCTTGTAGGGTCTGATCAGAATCATAGTTGCCAGGTGTGCTATTTTATAGCACCTTTGGGTTTCATTTATTTGGAAAGTCGGTAATGTTGAAAGTCAGATTGCAGAATCAGTAATGACTATATACAGTACAGTCTATAGAAATTACTTAAATACAAGCTGTTCATGTTTTAAAGCCATTAAATATGTTAAATATCCTAATAAAAATATGTCCACATCATTAGTATTTGTTCAGATGTGACACAAACTTAACTAGCTGCTTCTATTGGGGGCATATTTTTGTTGTGCACACTTGTTTTTTTGTTTTGTTTTGTTTTTTTCCAAAGTCTTGGTCGCTTGTTTCTTTCTGAAAATCTGGCAACCCTAATAGGAATAAGCTACAGCTAACCTGAGACTTTAGTCAACTTGTTTACATCCGGACCTGTCGATTTCTACAGAACAGACCATGCTGCTGCACTTCCCTTTTAAATCAATCTATCAAGACAATGAAGAGTTGTGGGGTAACAAAGGTCTCTGAGGTAATCATCTGGACTCTGTTTTTAAAGCTTTAGCAGCTCCGATTTCGATCTAAACATCATTAATATATTATAGGAAAAACAATCTAACAAATTTAATAAAATGACCTAGATAATGATATCTGATATATATAACCATAAATATTGCCTCTTATTTTCAGCGTATAATAATTACCAAGCACTATCTGAAACTCACTTCTGTGGAACAAAAACAAATCCCTTAGAAAGCTGAAAGAAAATTAATTTAGCTTGATAAGTGATTTGAGCGATAAATCAATAACTGCATTTTGCTGAAAACTGACTTTCAGAGGATGAGCTCACTTATCTCATTAGCTTTCATTACGCGCCTGTCATCTGCCAAACGCCTATAGAGCAGTTCAAGGCTTAATCTATTCAGCTGTTTTTCTCACTGCCATGGACTGAATACACAAGATTACTACATAGTATTTTCAACTACTTAGCATCAACAGAACTGTATGCAAGGACAACAAGAAATACATAAGATAAATGGATTCAAAGATTAACATTTCTAGTGTGTTTTTTTTTGCTTTAAAACCTCAGCCCCCAGCCTGAAATAGCCCGACGCCTTGCTATTATCAAGTGTAGTCACCAGTCAGTGTCACCAGTTGCAAGAGTTAAATTTTATGAAAGATTTAGCATTGTAAACCCCATTTTATCTTTTGATTCATTATCTTAAAATGCGAATAACAATTTTAAGCCACTATTAACTGCGGTTTAAAGTGGTTTAAGTGATCTTTTCTTGCTGCTGTTTGTTTATGAGCTTAAAATTATTTATTTTAATAGTCTTTTTCCAGACCAAAGTTTAGTTTGTTTTCATACCTGACACTTTGGACTGCTCACTAGCGTTCTTCCTCAGAGTGGCCACGATAAGTTGCTGTGATGTGTCCAGTCAGCTGATTCAAATAGGTTTTGGTGCTGTCTTCCTACCAGTGGAGGCAGGACAACAGCAAAAAATTCATCCACCCAAAAGATAATATAGAACCGGAGCACAAATGTAACGTTGTATACAAAATAGCCTGCATGTCTTGCAATAAAACATATATTGGGGGAACAGGGAGGGTTTTCAGTACACGAAAAAAGGAACATAGGACAGAATGTGAGAAGGAAGCAGCGAAGGTGTGTACATAAGTAACAAAACACAAAACTGAATAGGAGCAACTCAAATCAGCAATTTCTGACAATTGTAAAAGAGAGAACCACATTATGAACTGGGACAGAGCAAACATAACTCGGACAAAGGCCAACAAACATCGTCACTGGATTAAGGAGGGAAAGAAAACACAGAAACATGCCCACTGAACTTTAAACCGGGACAAGGGGGCCTTTTTACTCTCACACACCTGGGATACTGTCCTCAAGAAGTCGGACTGCAGATGGCGCTGTCGTCCTGCCTCTACTGGTAGGAAGACAGCGCCAAAACCTGTTTAAATGAGCTGACCAGATACGTCACAGCAACATCACGTGACCACTCAGAGGAAGAGCGCTAGTGAGCAGTCCAAACTGTCAGGTATGAAAACAAACTAAATCTTAGTCTGAGAAAAGACTATTAAAATAAATGAACAGAAGATCAGATGAACCTCATTGGACTATGAAAATTATTTGTTTATACTTTATACACCTGCAGTAGATTGACAAAGGGGTTTCTACAAGCACTTTACGTTTGCTGCAGTGGCCTTTCCCTGGACCCTTTCTGTGATGTCTAAACTGACAGAATAGTCACTAATCCAGTTTAGACAATTTCTACACACATATGTAAAATCACTGTGTTATGGTGACACCTATATCTACTCTTAAGCTGTTATTAAAGTTCAGATTTGTCAGATTTGGATGAAAAATGCCAGAGGTGAGCCTGACGTCAAGGAGCTGCAGTGACATACAACACAGAAGTACAGAATTTGTCTTGTTATCGTTACATCTACAGATAATACATTAACTCTGCTTCAGTTTGTTTGCCTCAAGCTGCAGTTCAGACCTTATCTCAATCAGTACTTTAAGCTCTTAGAATAAAGACTTGAATGCATTATATCAAAAGTTATTTATCTTTTTTTTTTTTTTTTTAATCTTTGCCGCTTTTTGGCAGTGACCTGAATATGATTTGTTGTTTTTAGAAGTGATGTGCCCAATTTTTACCATCTTGAAAATGTCAAAAGCAAGACAAATTGATTTTAAATTGTAACTTAGGTAATTATTTCATTACTTCTGGGTCTGCAAAAGAAAAGCAACAATCTTATTTTAATCCTTTTACAAAACACACTGAGGCAAAACCAATTTTACATACATGAAAACATCTCCTCTTACTTCAAGAAGCACTGAAGCACCTAATCCAATCTGATCTTAGTTATTTATTTAAAGAAAAAATATTTTGAATTCTTTGGACTGACTTGGAAGAACTGTTAAAAATGTTCCATATAAAATGAACTCCATCTTCAAAACTTAAACTTTATGTTGCATTTGCATATTATATTAAAACACATTTCAATCTATATGGTAATACTATAGATACAACTTACATTCAAAATACCTAGATGGACTTTGATCTTATCTTGCTTTGTCTTACAATCCTTATATCTGCAGATTAACCCAATTGGCTGATATCTCTGCTTTTATCTCCCTTCGCTGCGGGGAATACAGATTGAGTGGGCCATTCACACCGTTCTCTCCTCACATCCTGCACTCACATCTCCACTAAATATGAGCTCCGATATGATTTCCTATCAGATCAACTGAGCATAACATTACAACTGTTTTCATCTGCTGCACTAGATGGGTTCTTTTTAATTGGAAAAGGTTTTACCACCTCAGGATATAGCTAACATAGACATGGACCACAGCAGTCTCTACACCACTGTTAGATGTCCTTCATGGTATTGAGCGCAATAGAAATCACAACTATCTCATTAATGTCCCATGAAGAGGCATTGATATCATACTGCACTGAATAAAACTGGAAAAGGGGGTAATTGGGTACTTTAGACAATGTTCTTATAGTTGAAGCTTTTAACTGTACCAATTGTTTCCTCAACACGAAGATACACAAGGAGTTATCTTACATATTTTGGCTTGAGAGCTAAAAACTTTTGCACCACTGTGTGATGTCATCATGTGGTAATTCAAAAGCACTCCTCTGTGTTTTTAAAGTCTATATATACACCTTCACTAGATTCATTTTGATCATTTAGCTCTAAAATTCAGCTAACCAACTTCAAACCCAACACAGTTTTTTGCACTATTGAAACAGCTTCACTTGTAAATGCGTCAAAAGGAAAATTCCTGGCAAAGGAATATTATCTTCATGGAGACAAGCAGGTGACAGTCCCCCACCAGAAAAGTTACAGTGTACCTTTAAACTGTTATTCTGGTATTTTATAATGAGTCCTTGTATAAGTAACGTAATGCTCACTCAACCTGTATTCCAGTTAATCACTCTCACATGCATTCACTAGGACTAGGGGTGTCTTGATAACCAATTTATATACAAAATCATGTTTTTAAATTATTATTATTATTATTTTTTTTGAGTATCCAACTCAGTAACACATGGAAGAACCAGAAGACTATACCTAAAGACTGAAGGTGCATTCACACTTGCCCTGTGTCTAGTTTAGTCCTTATGTCCTGTTCAAGTCCTGGTTTAGTCCTGCCAGTTAAGTCCTATTTTTGATGTGTTCTGTGTGAAAGTGTCAATGTACTCTGAGCGACACTGAATATAATATCTTTCTCATTCTCAATCCCTGATCTCATATCCAGAAAGGTTAAAAGTATTTCTTCCTTCTACAAACTTTCCCTGCTTGTTGACCTTTGAAGAGCAAAAAAGATTTCACCCACAAGCGTTACACCAGCGGCCCCCCAATAATGAGACATCACGACTGGCTGTGGAGTTCCCCCCCAGCCCTGGTCCTCCGGTGCTGTCTGTATGGAGCAGCGCTGACGTGGTTGTGTCATCATTGATCTGCTCGCTGTTAAACTGCACTGACACCTTCACAAATCCATTGGACACGCAGCCCAGGGGAAAGCAATCTCAGCACGGACTCACAAGCCCCCATAACCCCGCGAGGTGAGGGACGAGGGGGCACCACCAGACTTATCACTGCTCAAGTCTTCTCTAAATCGCATTAACCAAAGCTTCACCTGATCAAGATGAAAAAATCCAGTAAACATCCTAATCTGCTCATCTAAGAGCTTCTTGAGCTAATTATAAAGGGAATGTTGTGACGTACGTAGGCTATATTTTTTGTTTTAAGAAATGCCAAAAAGTATCTTGCATGGAAATCTTGTATGATGAGATTATATCTTGCAAAATATCAAATATGATTTGAAATGACTGAAGGCATGCTGTTTGGGGTTGAAGACATTCTAATGGCAGGTTACGTATTTTTGTCCCTTCAAAAAGGAAATCAACTTTGTATTACGGATCTGTATCAAGAATAGTGATTTTTTAAATTTATTTACTATCATACTATTATTTACTATTTACTATTATTATTTATTATTTACAGTCATGTTTAATGATAGGTATGACTAAACTACATTTAAGTAAATAATCTAAGTTAACATTAAAACTGTGTACACAAGTTTTCTAGAACAGTAATATACCTTGTAGTGTATGTGAAATGTATTTGACCAAGATTAGACATGTTTAAAGACAACATGAATTAAAGTGTAAGTAACTCCAATGAACTGATATTTAAACAAAAGAAAACTGGCAATGGGTCATTAAGAAATCTAGACAGTTATTGTGTATCCATAAATGTAATTATGTCTACCAATCGGGTATTATGTTTAAATTGTGTCAGATGCCCTCTGGATGCAACCTTCTGCATTTATAAGGGCATGGGACGTACTCGAAATTCAACAATGGTGTAGTTTCTTCTTTTACAGTTTTCTATAGCAAGGATATTTTAATTTCAAAGATTAAAATATCAGGAATTTTATACATTTTGTCATTTTTAGGTTTTGGGGTTTTTTTTTATGTTGTTTTTTTACCAAGTGACTACTTGAACTTTTTTTTTTTTTTTTTTTTTACACAAAATTAACTACTTTTCACCACTTTTCAACTCTTGACACACACAGCTATTGATCCAAGCTTTTAATTCAAACTAACTATGGAAATCTGGGTAAATTTTTCACTTAACTTTTAGTAATGAATTTTTCAACAAACACAGCATATCAATATTAGTCATAGCCCATTCCTCAGATGTCCAGTTGATGCCTCCTGTACGTCAGACCAGCATGCCATTGTAAACATATTTCATTGTTCATTAAACATTTCCAGTGAGCCTTCATTTATCTGTCAACGCCACATTAGGCAACCATTTTCCTCTCGGTCTGGGCTCCAGTCGCCTTCCACCGATAATGGGAAAAGATTATGCACATTCATTACCATTATCATTAGAATCATCATTATCTGTCGCTTAGCATAATAACGCGCTTGACAATTTTGCCTGTTGAGATTTGTATTTTTTTATCTGGCTTGCCATACTTTTCTTTTGATTTATTTAATGTGTGACTGTCAACAATCAATCAAAATAGAAACGTGGTGAGGATGAATCAACTGGTGTTAGTCCAATTTCCCTAAATTATAATGATATTTAATTTTTTTTTTTAAGTAAAGCAAACCAAAAACTTTTTTTCCCTTTTTATTTTATTCCTTAAATATTACGTTCTAATTATTTTAGGGGTTTTGTTTAGCATTTTTGTTATTTATTTTTTTCTTTTTGCTGGCACACAGTAACTTATTTCAACAATTCATCAGGCAACTGCTTCGAGCCATATCAAAGCAAATTGGTAGCCAGTGGTAATTATGAAGTGTTATGTAGATGATGATGTATTTTTAAACACCTTAGGGAGATTAATGCACAATGGAAAAAAATATGCAGTTGACATGGAGTTCTATGTACTTTATAAAACAACACAGATCACAAAGTAATTTTTGGTGAACTAACATTGTATAACTAAATAGGATGAAGATTGGAAGTGAAATGTTGATTTCCCCAAAGATTGATTAGCCCTCCAGCATGCAAACAGTTTCTTATAATTACCAATAATCCTAAAAGTAGCCTAAATCCAAAAAACACTAAATGACTTACCTGTTATTTGCAAATGTAGAGCCCGGCAATGCGCTGGGAAGAATGGAAATACTTTTGATGTTTTGTCTGGCTTGTATCCGTACCCTAAAGGTTTTGAACAACTGATCGCATGTCTCCTCTGAGGGCTTCTTATATTGGCACACCCCTTCCCTCCTGGCTCAGCCTCCAGTTACCGTCCCCTCCCTCCCTCCCTTACTCCCCGCGCACATCTCCATAGAGCAGCTTCATTCACGAAGAAGGAGGGGGGAGAGGGCTGGAGATCCCCCCGTACACGCAAAAAACATCCAGTCTGCGTGGCGTGACGTAGAAGAAATCCTGCCTACGCCACCCATTTGCTGGGGCGTCTAACGGAGTGCTAAAAATATGCTTTACGGGAAACGATATTAGACTAGTGGTCATCCAAATCTAGAAAGGGATAAGGTCACTAAGGTCAGGGCTGTGTTAGGCCCGATAACACTGCCCAGTACTTTGAGTCATGGTTTACCTGAAATGTTAAATGCGCCAGGATCACAATTAGATTAAATAGATTGAATTCTTATAATAGAGGTTTTCTTACATGATCTTGGTAGTGATCTTGGTTAGCCTAGCTCATGGCACTGGAATAATTTGATGTTTTGGCTGATAGGTTTGATTCAGTGGGCAAGCATCAAACTTGTTTGGGCTAGCAGGCTAGAACTGGCTCTTCATTTTAAATGGTTTGCAGTGGTCCAAAGTTATTCTTCACTTACTCTATGCTTTCCTAATAATTCACTGCAATGAGTTTATAAGCACGTTTCACAACTTTCAGGTGCACTATATATAGATGCAGCGTGCAGTGGACATATTTTTACCTCCAGAGCTGCTTCTACACTATATATATACTGGGGCATGACAAATTTTGCTAAAATACATGGGCAAAAAATGTGTACAGGGCTTTTAAGTTTCATTAATGCATTGGCCCATATGCTGTGGCTTATAACTAAAGACACTGCATCATGTCTCTACCCGGACATGAAAAGTCCTACAGAAGTACCCATAGAAATTCACGGGTGTTGGACTTTATGAAACACTGACGCCACACAAAAAAGAAGGCAACAAATTTGTTCATATGATAGCTTCAAGCTGATAACAGTCATGCTAATTAGACGTCAAAGCACATTGTCTATCACCAACAGATCAGTAAAAGTATACATTTTCCTCATGGATTTATACTTGAAACCACAAACTCTGCAATTCCAGCTTATAGAAAAGAGTTATGTGTTCTGGTTGATTTATTATTGGGGTCTGCCAAAAACCCTATAGACATTGAAATTGAATGTCATAAATCAAATAGCAAAATCTGCAGACAGCAACTCCAAAGATTAACAATACAGCCAAAACTAATTTTAAAAGTAAAGAAAAAAGCCATGGCTCAACATCCTGAACTGCTGGACCACTACTGTAGAATACATTACTCTATTGTCAGAATACATTTAAGATGCCAAACCTATCCGGTAGTTTTTGTCTTTAAATCTCCCATAGTTTACTATTCGATAACTAAACTCTTGATTGAAGCCTTAAGTTACAAAACCTTGGTTGTTTGTTTGTTCTGTTCCTGCCAAATAAATTAACAATTGATGGGTTTCAGAGTGATGCAAAAACTAGCACCGTTGCCATAATGATTAATAATCCTAAACAAATATATATATCTTTTTAAAAATTCAAAAATCTCCAAAATGTCCCCTAGAAACAGGAAGTTGAAACCCAATAATATATTAAAAACTCAAGGACAGCAGGGTAAGCGGGGTTCAAGAGGACTCATGTTAAGCTCTTTGTATTTTTTCAGTGGATCACAATTGTACTTGTTTGAAGTCTGTAAATGCACCAACACAGTCTATTGCAGTGTTTTACCTAACCTGAACAGAGGCTCTGGGGGATTCCAGCTGATCTGAGCAGAGCAGCAGAGTGCGGTCAGGTGCAGCACTAAGGTGAGTCACTGCCAGGAAAACAAGACACTGCTCCTCTGAGATCTGCTACAACCCCTTACAAAGCACAGAGACCTCCTCCAGGAAAGACAACGGGTTTTTCACTGTACAAAGAGAATAAATACAGTAGTTAGAAAGAGAGGCAGGTTTATTTACCATCAGTACAGTCCTGGAAACATGACAACACATTGTGGTAGTACTGTTGAAGTGATGCTTCCAGTGTGGGGAGTATTATAACTTCTGGTGACACAGGTCAAATAGAGCTATTGGCTTTGTCCTAGTGTAAACTAGGACTCATTATTCTTAATAGTTGTGCCATTTAGGGCTGTATAATATTGCTCTTTTTTTATAGAAGAATCTTTGTGTCGTTAGACTTCTACAAACATGTTCTGAAATACATGGGATTCTTGTATTAGTTTACCATATTTCAGTCTTTTCTCAAATGTTAATGTTCCTGGAGTTGTTTATAATGTGCACTCTTAACAGAATCCTACTTTTTTATACAATTATTATAAGTATAATTGCAATCGTAATACTCGTTTTCCCCAAAATCCTGCATCCCTAGTGCATTTTCCTCATCAAATCTGTAGCTAAGCTGCAATGCAAATCTCTCAAGTTAATTACAAGGGACAGAGTTTTGTCCATGTAGGTTGACTGACCTACCTTAAAAATAGCAGGACAAGCTCTGAGTAGAGTCGCTGCTCCTTCACATGTGGAGTGGGGTCGGGGATCTGATTTGGGAGTTTCCTGGATGCCTCCATTGGGACAGTAGTTCACGCTTCACCAAGCTGTAAAGACAGAAACAGGAGAAGATAAGATGTTTGGGAGTTAGTGTTGTAAGCTAAACTGTTGTAACCTACTTATCTATAGAAATATACACTGCCTTTTGTATAGTATTGTGCAGTACAGGTTGGCGGAATCAGACTATCCACACATAGTTATATTCCAGTTACAGTACATCCCTCACAAATTTGGGAAAACACAACTATTCAGAGTTCAGAGAATAAAAAATTGAGAGGAGATCCAAGAATCCTACCGATTTCAGAGCATGTCTGTAGATGTCTCAACTACAAACTAAACTACTACTAAAATTTTTCTATAAAAGACGGGATCTTTTGTTCTTTGAAGAGGACGTCCTATTATCTAAATAATTATAGTGTTTGCATTTTGATAATTGCACCGACTAAAATTGCAATTATGATTTGATTTTGTTATATTGTGTTGCCCTACCTCCCATCAGTGAAAAATGTTTTATTCTTAAGCAAGATACTTAACACTGCTTGGCTCCAGTAACAGTGTTCACTCTTGCATGTGGGTGGGTATTTATCATCACATCTATATTCACAATACTGTTTACTTTGAGATGACAACAAATACTTCAGTTTCAGATGAACAATATAGTTTAAAGTTAAGATATGGATTAATTTAGGTTCAGGTTTAAATTAAGGGTTGTAGTGATTATGTTTATGCTTAGAATCAGTCTCCTAGAAAAATAAATAATAATAACTAAATATAATGTCCCCGAAAGCATGGAAACCTAACCAGTAAATGTCTGAGTAGTTCCTTGATGTAATGTTTCATTAAAAGAGCTATATAATATGAGATGTGAGAGTTTACACAAATTACATCTAATCCAGGCACAGCAATATCATTATTATTAATTATTTCTGAGCTAAAATTCTGACCAAAATGACGTGTAACAATTAGCTAACAATACACATTTAAAGATCCCACTTAAACCTGCAGAAGCCTCCTTTCTCCTGTAAGCTAGTGCTGACGTGCGTCCCTGCTGCAGGTCAGATAGTGAAGCTGAATTGGAGCGCAGACACATGGAGAGACAGAGGGGGGAGATAAGGGGCGGGAGGAACAGGCAGCTATGGAGAGGCCTGTCTGTCAGTGATAGGGCCCTACATAAACACAAAGAAGTCTGATTACCGCCGTGACACTAGAGCGCTCTTAAGTGCTGGAGGTGTGCCATGGCAATTGATGGCCAGTCCGCGTAGTGACATGAAGAAGATGTTCTATTGAACATGTGCTCAATATGGAGACTGTAAATTCACAAGAGGCGAATTAAGGCTGTTTGCAAATGCTATATGTTTGAAGTGCGGCTGATTACATATATTGTGCATGATGTGAAATAATATTATTGGTGTTGAATAGGTGATAAAAAATGTTGCAGCAGAAGACGTCAAAGGATTCAAATTGCCTTTGATTTTGTGACAGTCACATAGGCACATAGTAGTGGCCCTACATATACTTCAATGTGATGGAATATATATCGTTACCATATAATATAATTCTTTGCCTTTTTAAAGACCAATTTTCCTTCATTTTAACTTTAAGGATAAGATAGATGGTCAAATAATTTTGTGCAGTGAATTTTGACACTGGCCACAGAGATTTAATGGGAGACCATAGTGCTAGTTTCACCCCATGATGGGTCAGAAATACATTTAATGACAAAAAGGTAACCCAAACTCCCTTTGGATATTCCTCATTTTTATCGGTATCAGTTTACAATAACTACACCTTAATTAGCCTTAAGAAAGCATGAACAAAGACTAAGTAGTAACTACTTAATTGAGGGATTGGAAGTTTTTAACCGCTTAAGCCTGAAATTCTTAATAAACTATTTGCCCATTATGAATTAAGTATTTGCACATGCTTTATTAAGGCAAATTAAAGTGTAGTTACTGTAGTGTTACTCATTAATTATGTGTCAGCAGAAATTAAACTCTATGAAATACGGCATTAACACATGTATTTGCTTACTTCAAATCTGTTATAATTTAACTCTGCAATGCGTTTAAAATGAAATCAATCAGCATTCTTGAAAACAACTGACAACAAATGGCCCATTTCACCGCGAATAGAGATTTTCCTCTAATAGTTGACTGTCTATGGACAAGTTTAAAAGCTTGAAAAGTATATTCATTAGACCATTAAACCTAAATTTTGTGTTTGTTACTCGCAAATCAAATGCAGCCAAAACTGGTTATCCATTGTCTCTCATCAACCTGATACAAAATAACTGAATGCGTCTTGGTTACATAAATATTGACAGATGGATAGATCCATAGACTGCATCGTGGTATGGTTCATGATTAGCTCTACAATTACATAAGTAAGTATTCATCTGAAACAAAATGGCACAAACTTATATCTGAGTTTGTATCTTATAGGGTTGGGTTCTCATGCATATCCTTAAAAAGGTCTTAATAGTTTACCATTATTGTTGTTCATTGGAATTTCATTTTATGTCCACAATGCTATTAGAATCAGAAGAGCTAATGAATAACTCCTGTTTAGGGAGGCGAACATAAAAGCTTTAAAAAAAAAAACCCAAAAAAAACAGGACCTCATTTATAAAACTGCTATGTATACCGAGAAGTACCAATAAATCATTTTTTCATAAGTGAAAGGGCACTCCCAAAACTCACGCCATGCCTTCCCCTGTTGGCTGTGGTCCATACAAACTCATTATAATTCTGATAAAATAATTTGTGAACTATGACTGCATTGACTGATGAACTGACTAAAGGACTACAGCCCTACTAGTGATGCTCAACACTCAATTAAATCATATACTGTATAAACCCACTGAAAGTAGCCATAACTGTCCTGTATGGTCTGCATGAAAAAACTGGAAGTGAACTTTTAATGAGAAAGCAAGAAACGCATTTTAAGTGAATGTGCCCTGAAATAACTTCCGTACATAATACATTCTATACCTAGGAGGCCTGGTAAATAGACTGCACTGTGGCACAATTCCCCCTACTGGCATATAAAAAACAAATGTATACACAGCATGTTTGTAATGTTATCCCCATACTCTAATACAGTGATTCTCAAACTTTACACACCAAGTACTGTCTAAAACGATCTAAACCTGGACTAAAAAGAAACTAAACCTCGGATATGGTAGTTTTTTTAAATAATGATTAACCCAAAGGATGACACAATTGTTAATACATTTGTCGGTAAATACAACAAATACTCAAACTACATGGAGCATTGTGTAACACCAGAGGCAGTCAGACAGTTTGAGAAACACTGATATAATAAAAGGAACTACTGCACTGCCAGTGCATAAGTGATCACTATTTACAGCTATAAATAAAAGGCATTTTATTCCCCCAAAACTGCTGGCCATTATTTTTTGCATAAAAGATCAATCAAATCTGCTCTCTGGAAATCTGCAGCATCAAGCTCTCAAAAACTGTGTATAAAGTTTGATTTCACTGAGTAAGCATTTAGTGGGACAAACAGCAGTGCTTTTGGAGGCTGAGTGTAAATCAATGACATTACATAAGAGTGTTCGGCAAAATGGAGTCAGGGAAAGTGTTTCACAACCTGAGGTACAGGGACAGATCTCTTTAAAGTGCCCATTTATAGAGATTTTGTGGGGAATCTGCCACCTGCTTATCACCATGGAGATGTTTTTCTTTGCCTGGAATATTCCACATAATGGTATTTAACGCAAGCATCTAGCATTTCATTAATACATGTGTTTTATTGCTATAAAAAGCATGCATCTGTGAGCTGGCTCATCTCTCCATAGACCTGATGCCTAACTTGGCTTGGAGGTTTAATCTGCTTGTCTCCACAGAGATAGATAATTGAAATGTCATACATTTCAGGTTATGCAAAAACATCTACAAAACAAGGTGGCAGCCCTCCACCAAAAGAGCTACAAAAAGTACCGTTAAGTCAAATGTAACTCAAATGTAAAAAAAACAGAAAAGCATTTTCTAATTTATTTAGCTACTGAAATGCTGCTTGAGTCTTTTCATAAAAGCACTAAAGTTGGTGCTCATCAGAGTGGAGATCAAATTCATTAAACAGAGACTGAGGCTCCCAAAATATATTAAAGCCTTTTATGAATGCATTGCTGATGATTATAGAACAAAAAATGTAATAATGCTTCTTGAATACAAAAAAGTCAATAGTTTTAAAGCAACTGGCATAAATGGAAGCAGCCTTATCACAGACATGTGTCCCCAAATAAATCTGCATTTTAATCAATGTTTCAAAACTATATTCTCATTTATATTTCAATAGCAGTGTTAAGTGCTTTGGTTGTTCAGAATGTCTTCTCTAATCTTACCATGTACAAGTAAAAAAAACAAAAACCCCATGTAAATGAATTGCTTATATTTTCTTTTAAAACTGTACAATATTGTGGTTTCCCTTCTACAAAGCTGCTAAGTGCACACACATCTCCATTAGTACAGTCACCTGCTGCGAACGCCTCCAATATTGTTTTCTCTTCGCGCTGCTCACGATAGACCTCCTCTGGATTAAATGGAGGGGCTTTGACCTCAATCAAGGAAATAATTACTGTTGTCCCTCCTGTTGGCAGCTTCCATAATTAGCCAGTGAAGCCCCCACTGAAACACAATTAGCAGAATACAGAGGTGATTAAACTATCATTCTTATTAGACACGTTAACATCTAGCCTGAAATGCTCTTGTCCTGGTGAGGTTCCCACAAAACATGGTGTCCAGTAATTCCCCAGTCAGTGGCCTATGCTATATAATGCCCAGTTGTGTTTTGTAGATCTGGGAATCTGTCAAAGAGAGTGAGATATGATAATAGAACAGAGGGCATTTGCGTCAAGATAAAAATGATTGGAGTGTGACTGGCTCCATCTTCCTGCAGTAATGAAGAGGAGCGTTCATGATTGGCATTAAAGATAAAAGCTGTGAATCAAATAATCACTCAAGCTTTGAGATAATGCTATTTTTATGTGATGTGTGTGGATAATGTTTCTGGTTTTTCATTGACTCAAACATGCATATGTATTTGACACTTGTCATCATCTATAGAGATTAAATGGTAGTCTTTTACTGGTCACACATTGCAGGGAAGATCCAATGGGTTAAAACGATACAAAATATAGGTCTAAACCGATGCAAAAATTCAATGAGTCTAAATGGGACTAAACTAAACCACAATTTAACAAACACAAGAGTAAATAAAATCCAATAGATACATAGATCCAATACATAAGGCTACTACCAGAGTACATCATTGTGTATGCTAACAATTTCAACATTTGTTACAGGAAAGGATATATTTTAAGGTTTGGTCTCAAATGTTGGAACACATGTTTATACAAATTCTCTCTTACACACAGTATAGGCTTACCTAGAAATATGTTGAAATCACTGTACTTTGGTGTCTGCTGAAGTAGCCAACAGTAAGAAAATGAAAAAAATTAATTTTCCAAATTTTGGCTGTAACTCGGTTACAATTGCGTCACCTATTGGTTTAAATTTAAGGATTAAACCCAGCTTGTTTCTGGTTTCCTCATGGTTGTCCTCCTGTTACGTAACGTTACTATTTAAATGTACGTTGATTTTTCTGGTTAGTATCACACCCGCAAAATATTATATACTCATAATAAAATAAAATTACAAATTATTGCTATTATTATGATCTTTTAGAAATCAAAAAGTCGTTTATCTTTATCAGTAGGCGGGGCTTATACAATTCGAATCCAATTACAACCAATAGCAACCGCGTTCTTGATTTGGAACGCGTTGGCAGCCAATCACAAAGCGCGTAAGGCCAAAAGCGGGACGTTCCAAATTTAGATACGGAAGTTTGTCGCTGCTGCTGGTTTGTTGTTCTTTAGCAACATTAAATGCCGTTAAATCTGAAATAATGCCTACTTTAACTAGAATTTCTTGTTCTATTTAATCGTTTCCGTTTGCATTTCCGTTATGTTGTGGTGTCTTTAGGCTGCTGGCTGTTGCCCTGCTGAGCACACGTTGACGTGAGTAGAAGTGTTTCGCTTCCTTTTAACATTTTCGTCAAGACAACGCCATGTTGAATTTCGTGATCAGTAATAATGCTAACGTGTATGTTCGTTTACTGATTGTTTCTACTTCACTGGCCTCACAAGATGTAAAGCTATCAAGTGTCGTTTCATCCAAGGTTTTATTCAGAGAGGTAGCATTTATCTTAAGTCATGAGGTTGATGATGATGCTGCTGCTTTGAAACCAGATGCTAATTACTGTATTATTTATCTTATAGCTTCGTGACTCGTGTGATCAATGGAGGAGCTTTACACTTTAGAGAGGGAAGTTGGACGAGGCAGCTATGGGGTCGTCTTCGAGGGCCAGATGTCCAAAACGGGGCAAAAAGTGGCCATCAAACGACTACCCTGCAGCAACCCAGAATGCATCGAACTATACCTCCAGGAGCTATGGGCTATGAGAGCTACTGCTAAAAACCACACTAATGTTATTGCACTCCATAACTGCCTGCTCCAGACTGGACCAAGGAGTCTTAAGCCGCTTCGACCAGGAAAACTACCATTATGTTTAGTGGAAAGCGTCCTCAAGGGGTCAGTAGTGGGAGCAAAACAAAGTCAAGAGCAAAGTAATAGCACACAGTCAAACAGTCAGCGGACAAGAAAAAACTCTACGTCTAAACTTCAAGATAGGACCAATACATCCCAGAACAAGTCTAAAAGTGATGCTATGACTCCACACAGACCAGCGAAAAGGGCAAGAAAGAGGTCTGCACCGGAAGAGGAGACTCAGGGCACCCAGTTAAAATGCCTGGCACTGTGGCTGGTGATGGAGTATTGCAATGGGGGGGACTTGAACCAGTTCCTCTTGTCCAAACCTCCAGATGAAGAACAGAATCACAGTGTAGTACTCCAGCTGTCCAGTGCTATTGCCTTCCTGCACCGATTAGGGATCACTCACAGAGATCTAAAGCCTGCTAATGTACTAGTGTGTGTCACTGACAAAGGGCCTGTGGTGAAGGTAAGCAAAGGGTGTCAAATGTGTTGTCACTGTAACCAATTTTTTGATTTCACTGATAAGATAATAGTTTCACAATAGTAATGATCTGTGTTAAAGGAGCACGTACAAAGGGAGGTATTATGTTAATACAAGATTAATTGGAAATTATGCCTTTTCATATTTTAGCCTTTTAGTCAACAAAAGAAAATAAAAAGATCTGGGTTGAAGTAAAACACCAACATAATACATTTTTAGAAATCTGTTCTAGAGAGCAACCTAATTTGATTCAGTCTTAACTAAACTTAATTGTGAATAATGGTACCCCTACAATGAAACAAACTACATTTTGCAACAAGCCTGAAAGATTTCAAGTATTTTTCAAGGGTATAGAAAGAATATATATTTGAGTCTAAAAATAATGCTTTTGTATTTGAACTGATAATTGAAGCTTCCTTACGGTGTATCCTGAGCTACTACACAATACCTAAGGGAGCATCAAACACTCCTCCTGACTCAACTCTTTCATGTTTGACATATAAGATCCTACATATAATGACACGACAGTCCCATATGACTAGCCTCATAGACAAAGCCAATAATTGTGTGCAAATCCCTTGGCAACATGCACACCCACCAAATCTGTACTCTACCACCTTAGAGAAACTAGGGACTTCTACATTGCATTTTAAACAACCATATGACATTTGAATAGCTGCCCCTGTATAGAAAATAATATATGTTTTTACTCCCCCTAAAGAAGATGTATTATGTGCTCTAGTACATTAAACTTTAAAATGCATAGATCATTATCAGGTCTGTCATGATGACGATCGACTTATCATTCACTACATAACAGATGGCACAATAATTTTTAGGGTCAATATTTATTGTGGGTACTTTTTCTTTGTACTAGTGTAGTACTTTTTTATACTTTTCTGAAAATTTGTCCCCAAGAGGGTTTAACAAATGACTTCTGTGACCAAAGTGTTTCATTCATTTAGAGCAGTTCATGTTCATTAACAATAATGTTTGATAGTTTGTTAGGGGGAAATCCTGCTTTACAGTTAATGTGTCAATGGTATAATGTCATTCAATATTATCATCTATATTTTCTACCACTACTTTGGTACTTCAAAATTTGTTATTGTGAAGGGCCTAATCATGATTTGTCATTTTTTTAATTTATAATTTGCAATATTGATCTGAAATGGCTTAGTAATGGAAACTTCCTGTGCAAAACTTCAGAAACCCACCTCTTTATGGTGGCATTTCACTGTACCTAGCCTAGCAACAAATTTTCAGTACACGTTATTGTTGAAAATGTATATGCAACATTTTTAACCCTGCAAGTAATGGTACAGTCAGAATTTGTTTTGAATAATTGCAATTAAGTACAGGGCCGTGGGCCGGGATAGGGGATAGGTGAAAACAATTTTCAAGAGCACTTGAGCCACGAATGCAGGGCAGTAACGGTTACTCAAACACGCATGCATGAATCAATCGAAATACAACTTTGAGTAAACAAACCTTTTTCAGTTAATTGTATTCTTGTTCTACCTAACTGCCCTAAAGCCAGTCTTTCCCTGTTCTGTAGGTGGCAGACTTTGGGCTGAGTAAGATGGCTGAGGGCTCGTTGACTGGGGATCACTGCAGACAGCACTTCTCCTCCACCTGTGGCTCTGACTTCTACATGGCTCCAGAGGTGTGGGGCGGACATTCATACACGGCCCAGGCAGACATCTTTTCGCTGGGGGTCATGTTCTGGGCAGTCCTGGAGAGAATCACCTTCCTGGAGGAGGGCACCACAGAGGAACAACTGGGTAAGCCACACTAGACTCACAAGTGGCAAATAACAGAAGAAAAAAAAAAAAAAAAAAAAAAAAAGACCCCATGAAGACCGGATATTTATCACTGAAATAACTGCAGCCTTGCCGATTAGCTAATTATCACCATTTAAATTGGAATTTTGATTTAATTGTGATAATTGATTTTACAGCCCAAATTCTCATAATCTTTTAACATTTTTGCCCTGTATCTACTTTTTGCATTTTTCAGATTGCATTGAATGTGAAGGTAAAGTTATTAGATGAAAGTTGAGAAGTATTTTGGGAACTATACAACATCCCATTAACAAACCAGGAACTGTTCTTGCATAAAAAAAGGCACAGTTGAATTCACTTCCCAGTTCCTAAAATACTTTCTTCCGCTCTTCCATACTTCCTGGATGCTGCAGCAGCAGTGTCTGAAGGATTCCTCTCATTCTTTTTTTTTGCTTTTATAGATAGTATAGCACTCATTTTACCAAAGTAATTCATTTTCCATGCATTTAGACTAGCTATTACAAAAAATTGCAGTAGGGCAGGTGAGTGATGTCAGTGCTCAATTAGCAGCAGCTTATTAAAAATGTCACATACCATACATCATAGATCGATCAACAAAGGGATAGTGCAATCATAAATCTGAATGTCAGTGCATGATTTATGTGGTGTACATTTCATACAGATATTACAGGCTCGGGTCAGTCCTAATACAGACTGACAGAGTGTAATGAAGCCTACACAGCCCAAAAGCCAACAGGAATCTTAATGTTCACTTTTAATGTAGATTTTGAAGGCAAATTTTTTGAAGCATTTTGGTGTTAATCTCTATAACTAATGATTTGTTTAGAATCACAGAGAAGTTTTTGCTGAAATTTCATAATTACTAATGTAGTATGGCACTGTTTTACGGTAATTTGCTTTTAAAAAAAATATCAACAAAGCAAAATTTAAATATTTGTTATACTTTTAAAACAACACTCATGATATTGACAATAATTCTAATGTATTGCTCACCTCATTATTTTTATGCTATGCCACTGAGACTGCATATACCCGCTGTCCTCCCAAACTTTGCCATTTCCTTTACCTCCCCCTTGAGACCTATTGCAATTACACCCTACTTAGTTTCCTATTAGTATTTTCACAAACAATGGTCTTTTTATTTGTTTCAGTCTCCCAACCCGAATACCCAACTGGCCTCGGACCCTATACTAATTTGAATGAAGGAGAGCGCCGGGGCCAGTTGAGGCTTTCTGCTCCACTGTCACACTCAAATGAAATGTTCGGCCATTTTATTTTCAAAAAGCCCCACAATGCAAACCTGCTGGCATTTTCGATCTCCACATAAACTCCATTAGACTGAGACTCTTATGAACAGACAGCAGAATTCATATCACGAAGCCCAAATAGAATATAGCAGGCAGCAGGCAGCATAGCAATCCTCTTTGTCAATAAGAAAGTGGAGGAGGAGGAAGAGGAGGAGTAGGCTAGAGGGTTTTCACAGAAGGATGAAGAGCTGTTCTATTTTTTAACTATCTTTTTCTAAGTCTTGGAAAAGACCATTGATTGGACCAGGCACAATCCACTCAGACGAGACAGGAGGTTTAAACGCTCAATTATTACCTGCCCCTCACACAAGCAACTTCCCCACCTGACTTTGTCTCAGTCTACAGGTTTTCACTGGCCAGTATACCAACAAATACCTGGTGGTTTTCACTTGTGTAACATTTTAATGGAGTACTCTGTGTAACCTTTATGGTGGAGGATCTGCCACCTGCTTGTCTCTGTGAAGACATTATTACTTTGCCTGAAATGTCCCATAGTATGGCATTAAACATATCAGTATTGTATTTATTTCATTACAGGTTTTTATTGCTCAAAAATATATTGTAAAACCTGCATTCCTACTGTGGGTGCATCTGCCTCTCCACAGATCTGACCTGTAACTTGGCCAAGTGATGCTACATGTTTGTATTCATGGAGATATAAAAGTTTAAAGGCAGACAGTGAAACATTCGAGACAAAGAAATCGAGACAAGCTGGTGGCGGACTCGGCATGAAAAAAGTTATGCAGTGCACTTAAAATTATGATTATGATTAAAAGAATCAAGTTTTGAATTGTATTTGTTTTTTACAGAGTTCCTAATCTTACCACTGAATAAGCTTAAACTGATATACAATTTTGCAGACTTTTTTTTTAAACTACTGTGCTAACCTGTTGCTTTAATAACTTAGATAATCATCGGAACATTTTGGCCAAGTCGGGAATAATTTATTGCTCTTACTTCATCAATCTTAATTCTCTTAATGTTGAATCAAGAGAGTATTAAATTATGATACTTCAGTTCACAGCTATCTGCACTGTTCCTTAAGTTGAACCTGGCTCTTCAATGATTAAAGGGGGTTTTGTGAAAGACACCTTTTTGTAAAAACGTATAATCTCTTTGCAAAATTGTCTATAGTTAAACACAGACGTGTTTTAAACTTAAATTAGTTTTGTAGATCCTGGAAATGATCTTTTCTAATTTAATTGTTTAAACTGTCTATCATCATATGGGCTTGTTGTGTGGCTCGCACTCTGTGATTGGTGTATTTTCATATGTGCAATGCTATGAAGCAACAGACAAGAGTTGACACTAATATTGTATCACAACCACTTCTGTTCAGAGCACACACACAGTTACACAGTCCAGTGTGCCCCCTGCCTTCATGTATTACACTCACTGTTGTTCTCATGAATGCGATTAGACGCCTGTTCTGTCGCTGCACAAACAGCCCAGCAGCAGACGGTGCGTTCAGGTTCACAGGGGCAGACAGTGTGATCAAGACCAGTGAGAACAGCTGGCATTCTGACTTTTAATATTTCATCATATTTTGATAGCGCAAATTCAATTTAAATGTCACTACCTTTTTATACAATTTTTTTAACTATCAAAATTGGGACTTATTTGAGAAGACATTGACTAAAAATAAAGGTTAATTTTCTAATGGGGCGTCCCCCACTTACCTCCATGGAGATGTCATTCCGTTGCCTGGAATGCTTCACAATATGGCTTTAAACTCCTATCTTGCATTTATTGCATTTATTCAAATACTGCATTGTTGCTGTATGTGGGCTACACGGCTTTACCTGTAACCTGATAAGATCTACGTACTACCTGCTGTCTCCAGACGTTTAATGCCATACAGTGGAACCTTCCATGCCAAGCAATAATGTCTTCAGTGAGGCAGGTTGCACCTTCTACAAGACAAGTTACATAGCTGAAATGCAGTGTACCTTTCAGTGTACTTGCAGGAAAATTCAAAAAATGCAAAAAAAAAAAAAAAAAATTAAAGTCTATTAAATGGAGATGGCACCAGTACATTGTTTCCTTGCATAAAGGTTATTGGATTAACTAATATTACAATACTATATATAACCTGTGGCCTTGTTTAGTTAATGGAGTGTTTGTGTCCCACAGGTGCTTATGCGTGCAAAGGCCGCTGGCTCATGCCCCTGGGCGAGGCTCTTTCGGAGAACCCGGACTTCCCACTGTGCATCCCGATGAAGTTCAAGAGGGCTCCCCCGCTGCCCCCCGCCCCCGGCCCCCACGTGTGCGCTCTGCTGCTGGACATGCTTGCTGTGGACCCCTTCTCCAGACCACGAGCCGACCAGCTGGAGTCCCGAGTCCGCACCGCGCTCAGACAGGACGCCCACTGTGCCTAAGAGACGCTAATGGCAGCTTTACACGCAACGTCCTATGGCTCATAAATAAATGAGTAAAGCAGAGGACTTGTTTTTGTTGTGGTAAAGTGAGGGGTGATAATGCCACCTCATATGACACAGTGTTGGCGAGTGTTAATGTAATCTAGCTGCTTAAACGTCTTAAGGGAACATTGAGTGAAGGTGCATTATGTAACTTTTCTTGTGCGTGGTTCGTTACCTGCTTGTTTCCATAGAGATGTTTAAGGCCATACAGTGGAACATTCCAGTCAAAGCCAAATGTTTATCATGCCTATGTTGAATTATAGATGTTTATTTTTTTTTGCTCAAAATACCTTGAACACTTACTGTGAGTCGGGTGTCCTCTCCATAGACATGGCCTGTAGCGCCACTTGCTTGTGACTCTGGAGATAGGCAAGGTTAATGCATACATTCCAGGCTGAGCAATGAGATCTCAATGCAGATGAGGAGGTGGTGGATCCTCTCCCAGAAAAGTTATATTGCACCTTTAACGAGACTTGAATCCATGGTGACAGCAGTGCACTAAAAGGGGACTACTGACTGCCCCCTGATGAAAACACAAGAGGGACTATAACATTTGATACCTGCTACTTATGTGGTGTACATTTCAGTGTTTATACAGATTTGTCATTGCTGCTTCATCAATGAACTATTATTTCAGGCAATTATTTGACCTGAGTGTGACTTGAACAAGCTAATCTTAACAATATAGTATAGCTGATGATGTTATCACTTCTAACTTTACCATGAAATAAAAACCATGAACCAATCTGGACTGAATGACTTGAAATTAGTTGGAGTTGCTGCCAGGTTAAAGTTGTTTTATTTGATTAGGTGTTGGTTTTGTCCTGGTTTAAACATACTAAGGACTATATGAAGCCATTTATTTTATTTTTATCTGAGACCAAAAATGTAAACCCAAGTTGCCATGCAGTATAACAAGAGGAGTTCACACATGGAGCTATAAGCATAAGAGCAATTTTCAATGAGTTTTGTGTTTGTTTCAATAATGGTGTCTATCTTATACAGTAATGCAGTCCTTGCTTATACCATAGTGTCAACAAATGTAGTGAAGGTGATATCTAACTTCCACACAAGAGCATTAATTATCTTGCCATGGTATTGTTGAAAAGCATTTGTATGTTGTCTTAAGTTTCCTCTTTGTCATTAAAAATCAATTGATGTATTTTATGTATTATTTATTGTGGCTTAACTTTATCCTACAGTGTGTCTTCTCTTAGGGTTAGCCATTAGCTGGAGCAGAGTGACTGATGATGGTTCATATGGCTCAGGCTTACTCTTATACGAACAGGAAATTAAAGCAGGCGATGGATTCACTCATGACAGAAAACTATATCCCATTTATAACACCACATCACTTTCACAATCTTAACTTTTTTTGTTCAAATATTGATAACTCTAACCTTGGCATTATTTTTTCATTGCATTTACTGCTCCCCTGTACATGTCCAAACCAGAACTGTCTCTTCAATGTACTCCTTCCCTTTTCTATTTGTTAAATGTGTTATAATTTATAAATGTGGAAACCTTTGATATTCCTAAACAAAAACTGCTGAGCTTTTGTTCAACTGGTATTTCACATTTCAACATTTCTTGTATTGTCTTCAGGTGCTACAATTCAATTTTTTCTATTCCCTTTGCTTTTTCAGTTCAAATGGAAAGACTATAAATAAAAGAGATTTAAATGAAAAATAAAAGCAAGTCTGATTAAATTAAAACTGTGTTCCAACTCAATATCTGCAATTACAATTTAACAAATTCAATTGTAATAATACTTTGAATAGAAGTATTCTGCTGGACTGACTTAAAAAAGTCTTTACAATGTTTACCATATTTAATTTGTATTTATTCAGTATTTGTTTATACATGATTGCTAAAAACATCTTGGAATGCCTTCTTACTGTGAAAACTGGTTCCCTCTATGCAGATCTGACCTGTAACCTGACCTGGTGGTGTCTCCATGGAGATTAATGCCATATGTGAAACATTCAAGAAAGAGAAATCAAACTTACATGAAGACAACCAGGAGTTACATAGAGTTACATAGTACACCTTTATATTAAAACAATGCCCTTCATTTGTTTATATTATATTATTATATCCATGGTTTTCGGACTGTTGCCATAGCAATTAATAATTAAACAAAAAAGCTTATCTTCTGAATGGTGAAAAAGTCCTCAAAATGTTGCCTATTTATGGGTTACAGCTTCCTGCTTATAGATGATATTTTGAGGACTTCAAATTGTTAATTGCTATGGTAGCAGTAATATTTTCCTCACTCATGGATAACAGGAATTTTGCCATAATAAATAATCTTATATATACTATGGGTATATATATATAAGATTAGATAATGTTTTAAAATCCAACTTATTAATAACGATTCATGTGAAATGGATCTATCCTGGCTGGTTTTAGAGCAGACAGACCTGACCTTCCTGTGTTCTGTTGACAGGCGGTGCTGCCGTCAGTTCTGTGGTAGAACTGTGGGGCCATTGCACTCAGATTGCCTCAGATTCCAGTTACAGAGTTCTCCACTGGACATCACTCAAACATTGCACCAGAAAAGTCCCAAACTCGGAGCAGAGGTGAGATGTGAGGTGTGAGGGAGCGGTGGGAGGCAGGGCTGGACACGATCAAACCCACGGGGAGCACAGCAGGAGGAAGAACAGGCTTTTGTGTTTTGGAACTTTGAACTGATTATATACATTTTGCTGTATTGTATCTTGTGATTACGACAAAGTGAAATATGAAAAAATAAGGTCAGATGCATGACTATGTTTTGTGTGGCATGGCATTAACGGTGCACTATGTGCACTACCAACCACCACCTGCTTGCAGATGTTTTGTCTATAATGTTCCACAGTATGATGTTATAGCACTCATATAGTTAGATATGATAGATAGAGATATATGTGCTTAATTGCTCAAAAATAATGAACAATATGTATTCTTACTGTGAGGGGGGTTGCTTCTCCACAGATCTGATATGTAATGTCCAGACAAAACAATAACATCTCCATGGACACAAGCGGGTGGTATACATTCCTCCTGAAAAGTTAAAAAAGGTAGCAGCTGCTATATAACATTTCTGCATATAGAACTTCTGCCATATGCTTTTTCCCATGGTGATGTTATTGCTTTGCCTGTAATGTTGCACAGTATGGCATTAAACTGCTATATCTCCATGGAGACGAGCAGGTAACAGCACCGGTTAAGGCAGATCTGTGAAGAAGTTGTGGAGAAAGTCAAATTGTTGTTTTATTTCTCCAAACTTGTGTACAAACTCGCCTATCCCTCCATCTCTTTTTAAGTTCACTTATTTACTTTTAGATTAAACCAAAGTTGTGCCTCGGCTTTGCACACAGCACACTCAGATAGAGAGAGAGAATGAGAGAGGAGGGGTTGGTCTGTTCAGATTTCACAGCTGATAGCACCAGTGAGCGGGTGAGCGAGCGTGGAGACGGGGGGGTGGGAGGAGAGATGGTCTGCTGCTCTACACTGCGTCAGGACTGCAACAGCAAACCCACAAGTCTCGACTCGGGGGGCCGTATCCTGGAAATGATCAGATGCAGTGCAGCCTACAGGAGGTCAGTGATCAGACCTTATGAGCAGTATTTCAAATGACAGCCAACGCCATTTCTGGAAGTTCATCAAGACGTGAATATATGGAGATAGATGGAGGAGGAAAGGCCAAGTCAATGAGGCTTCGTCATAGGGCAGTGATGAGGGGTGTCCCACAATGGAGAACAGTAACAAAAGTGAAATGAGTCAGAAATAGTGATTTAAACAGTATGGCATTACGCTTATAGGAGATGAATTACAGATGCTTGACTGAAACTTGGTCAAGTGGTACCAGCTGCTCATCTCCATGAAGAAATTAAAGAAGTTTAATGCCATACTGGGTAATGCAAAACAACACAACCTTAGTGGAGAGAGGCAGGTGACGGACATGCTATCAGAAAAGTTACATAGTGCACCTTTAAAGCCAAATGGTCTGTGTATGTGAATCAAAAATGTGTCAGATTTGGATTTTGAAAAGAATTACATGACAATAAACAATTCTAGATTTAAAAAAAAAATCTTTGTCTCTAACATTTGAAATAATATAATCTGAACTTCTACTATTGCAAATATAGTTTCTACCTTTTTTCCCTCCATCAAAATATTAAAGTCTATAGTGGGTATATATTGGGTAATGAACATCAATGTGGAGTGTTTTGGTCCAGTTTACTTATATCCATTGTCCGGGGCCGGGCTAGTCTAAGCAGGGACTCCCAGACTTTTGTCCAGCTCCTTACCCCAACTAGGCCAGCCGAAAAAGAAACCAACAACACTATGAATTTAAATGAACAGGAAGTTATAAATGTCAGGAGCTTCTTTCAGTTTTAATCTATGAGACAGGTCAACACGAGCCTTTATGAGCACCTGTTCTTCTTACGTCAGGGCTGTTCCAGTAAGTTCGACACTGTGTCAAATGAGGTGTGGTTTTCTTATAGGACAGATATAAGGGGTCTTCTACAAGAGCGCCCCCCTAACACCGGAACATATTAACAGAGGCATTAACCGAGGCTATGCACTGCTTTGACCTTTCCTAGGAGCCGAAGACCATCTGCAGTTATCCAGAACTAATTTAATTGCTGGTTATAATGTGTTTTTGGGAATTTTCAACCACCAGTCCAGTCCTTTACTGTTAAAACGTGATTATCCAGAAAGAAATGGTTTTATTCATGGGTTCTCGTCACTATAGGTGTGTTTCAGATGACATCATAACATTCTGTAGGCGTAATAATATTTTATACAGATAGAGGGAAGTAAAATTAATATTGTAAAAATGCATATTCAGTTATAGAGACACAATACTAGAAATGATCAGGTCCAATTTCTTCCTGATTTTTTGCTTGCAAGCATTTTTCTATAACAGACCTTATCCATGGTTAACATCACTTTTTAAATGTTTGCTATTTAAGCCTTAATGCTAGCCTTAATAATGAAAACAACCCAGGACTACCATGTTGTTTAGCGCAAAAACAGACTTGTATGGGCAATTATCCAATTGTGGCCACTCATCTCCTTAACATTATCCACACAGTTTGAGGACAGAAATACTCCCAGTATCATTTATTTATTATAAAAGACAAGAATGTACCAGAACAAACAAAAGAAAATAAACAGGATTAACAAGATCGCCTTAAAAAGCAAATTATGTAATATTTAATTTCCAGGCTTATTAAGTGATTATACAACGGATGCCTATTGAGGACAGTCATCACTCATCAAGACACAGACATCTTTGAGGACTTTGGTGAAGCTGATACTACCTCATAAAATTTAAAACCAACGCTTATACGATAACCAAAACATAAATCAACAGCTTTATTTATGTGTTCATTGTGTTTTGAATAAGTGACTCCAGTGCCCTGCCAATGTTGAATTTGATCAATCTCAAAACTGTACATGGACCAATGTTTGAAGTTACATATAGCACCTTTAAGTCTGCACTAATATGTAGAAAACAGTTTTTGAATAAACTCTTTTTTCCTTTACAGTACAACTCTGGTGGAAACTTTAAATTTCAAAATGAGAACCATTCACAAAGGACCAAGGCACTGAGGCACATTTTTGCTTTTTCCTGAAACCTTTTATGAATGACGCAAAAACCTGTTTAGGCTACTCTTAAAAACATGGCGGCGTACACATCCCTATTCTGTCTTTGTCCATCATGTCCCACATAAAATCTGATGCACTTCCTAAAATAAAAACCACAGAGCATTATCGTCATGCCCCATAGAGTCCAACCAACAGCCTTTTATGGCCACTATCCAATGCAGTGTGAACAATGTCCCATGATGAATCCAGTCCAAATAAATAAAATGATTATTATTCATTCACTCCGTCTCTGCTCCATAAAGATCCTTGACCATATAAGGGCCCTGCAGCTCGTAGCCCATCTTCCTGTAGTAGTTTCTTGTGCCGACACCTGGGAAGATACAACAATAGACAAAAGAGTGAATTAATTTAGCTTATAAGGTCTAGTCTTTCAATGAACTGAAAAAAAAAAAAAAAAAATCTCTGTTAAAAGGTGCACTATGTAACTTTTCTCTTGGAAGGTCTGCCACCTGCTTGTCCTTTGCCCTGAATGTTCCACACAGTATGGTTTTATACTCTCTCCATGTAGACAAGCAGGTGACACAATTACGCTAAGTTACAGGTTAGATCTATGGAAAGATGATCTCACTTACATTTTACATTTTTTAAATGTATTTTTTTTTTTCCTTTATTAAAAAAAATAATACAATTTATAAATGATTAATGATTCATTATTAATGTTTAAGGTTGTAATTTTGGGCATTTAAAGAAAAAACAATGGCATCTCCATAGAGACAAATCCAATATATGGCACATTCTCAACCAGAAAAGTTACATTGTGCATCCTAAAGTTTTTAAATAGAGAATAATAATAAAAAGGAATAAATTAGGTTTTAACCTTTTCTAAATAAGGTTGAACCAGGCCCATGTACACATAAAACTGTGTCTCACCCAGAATTAATCCAGAACAAAATCAAGCCATGAGTTTAACAAGCAAGCCCACACCCAGGTCTGAACCACAAAAACACATTTTAAAACAAGAACATGATATGACTGTCTGTAAATGATGCTACAAAACAAGATCCCTGATTACAACCCGATGATATACCACAAGACATACCACAAGTGACCCTGTACCACTGTTTGAGAATCATTATTGTAGAGTATTGATCGACCAGAGGAGAAGTCATGTCTTTACAGAAAACAATCAGGGCTCAACTGACTGCTATTATCAGTCAATTTCACCTCCTCATGCTCATAATGGTATATACACTTTATATGGTCGGCAAAGGAACATAAATTGCACAACTAAAAGGAAAAGACTGAACGTTTCATTAGATCCTGGTGCCATCTATTGAACACTGGTAAATGTGTTTGCTTTACTTTAGAGGGACATTTTATTTATTTGTGAGTTTATTTTTTACCTGAAATGACAGCTAGTTTATTGGAGCCATGTTCATCTCTGGCAATCCTCTCCGCCTCCTCCATCAGCATCATCCCAAAACCCTAAATTACAAAGAAAAATTGTTGTATCGGTGTGTAGGCTCTACAGTGGTTAAAAATGTTATACATAGAAGTCAAGTATACATCCTATGGTTGTTTTCAGTTAGGAGATCATAATGTCACAATTTCATATAGGAACACAAGTAAGTATTTGACTCAGCCCTATAACTGTGTTCAAATGTGTATAAATGAATGCATTTGCTCAAAGTAGTGCATTGGAAGAAAGGACAATGTTGCGATGTAATAGTGTTGTCATAATACTAAAATTTCTCTTCTGAGGGAAAGACTCTTTCAAATGAAATTATAGAGCCCAGAGAAATGGATGGATTAAATGAGGAGATTATTCAACGAAATACAAATTCTATGTTTATAAGGAGTGTACACGAAGATGAAATTATACAAATAGTAAGAAAATTTAAAAATAAGAAGTCTACTGACTGCTCTGATATAAATATGTTATTGATTAAAGACATCATACACTGTATAGTTAAACCTTTTACTTACATCTGCAATCAATCCTTTACTACCGGTATCTTCACTAGTAAAATGAAAACAGCCAAGGTAATTCCCATATTCAAAAACGGTGACCGACACTTGTTCACTAATTATAGACCCATCTCACTACTTTCTCAATTTTCAAAAATATTAGAAAAATTGTTTGCAGTAAGGATTGATAGTTTCATTGAGAAAAATAATTTATTAAGTAACCATCAGTATGGGTTTCGATCAAACAGGTCCACTTCGATGGCAGTCATGGAACTAGTGGAACAGATAACAACAGCAACAGACAATAAACAATATACAATTGGAGTTTTCATAGACTTAAGCAAGGCCTTTGACACCATTGACCATAAAGTACTCTTGAAAAAAATGGAAAGGTGTGGTGTCAGAGGCACTGCACTCGCCTGGTTAAACAGCTATCTCAGTAACAGACATCAATATGTGCATATGAATAACGTTGACTCAGATAAAAAGACACATGGAGTTCCACAAGGTTCCATTTTGTGACCAAAATTGTTCATCAAGTATATAAATGATGTGTGTGACATATTGAAAAACTTTAAGTACATACTGTTTGCAGATGATACCAGTCTCTACTGCTCAGGAAGAGAATTAGATCAACTCCTGGATACAGTAGAAAATGAGCTCAAAATAATAAAAAAAATAGTTTGATATTAATAAGCTATCACTTAACTTAAGTAAAACCAAATATATACTCTTTGGGAACAGACAAATTACTAAACAAATTAAAGTAAAAATTAATGATATAGAATTAGAAACAGTGCATGAAACAAATTTTTTAGGTATCACCATCGATAGTAAAATTAGTTGGAAATTACATATAAATAGTTTAAAAACAAAAATATCAAAAACTATTGCTATAATGTGTAAAATGAAAACTTTCTTAAACCATAAATCACTGTTTATATTATATTGTTCTCTTGTTCCTCCATACCTTAACTATTGTGTGGAAATATGGGGGAACAATTATAAATCCAACATGAATTCTGTATTTTTACTTCAAAAGAAAGCGATTAGGATTGTCAGTCAGGCAAAATATTATGCATTCACTAACCCACTCTCCATCAAACTAAAAACATTAAAATTAAATGATCTGGTTAAGTTTAATACAGCAGTTGTTATGTATAAGGCCCATAATGCTTCCACACTGTATCCAGGAGCTGTTCAGACCTAGAGAGAGTCCATACAATCTGAGGGGAACTGGGATTTTCCAAAAAACAATGGCAAGAACTACAAAAAAAAGTATGTGCATTTCAGTTACAGGGGTTAATTTATGGAATTGTCTGGAGGATGAATTAAAAAGCTGCACATCAATTAAAGTATTCAAAAAAATGTATAAATTAAAAATTATAGAAAAATATAGAGAAATAGTATAACTGTTACTATGACAACTGAACTGGGCATTAATGAACAGAGTATAAACTTGTCTATTACGTAATATAAATAAAGTAATGAGAATATACGATAGTAATAATAATAATGATATGTTGATGATTAGAAATAACAATTATGATTATGATAATAATAATAAGAAGAACTAGTAATGATCATTATATATATATAAATAAAAATCCCAGAGGTAACTATAAGAATATAAAAATAATTGTTTTGTTCTGTATTATAAATTTATTTGTAATTGTTGTGTTTTTTTTCTTTTGTGTATACTGTTTTTCACATGTGGAATTATGCAGGCATAAATAAGCTTTGCTTCAGCCAATGCCTTTCAGTCACACTGACTAAGTTTTGTGCATGTGACTGATAATGTTTTATTTATTTTTCTTTTCTTTTGTGTCTGAATAAACTTACTGAACTACTGAACTGAAAGACTCAATATTGCATACATATTTTGATACCACAATGACAACAGAATGAAGACAACATTTTTCAGCACAAAATTAGTTTCTTTAAAAATACCATATGACATTATATTAGCTCTGATATCGATCAAGGCCACTCTAAAATATCAAGGAAAGATCCAATTTTGTCCTATTCAGTAAATTTTTTTTTCAGTATTAATACGGGGTAAGGGCCTTTAACGCTGCATGCGGCTTTTATGGTATTGCTTCATATAGATGTATTAACATTTCTAATGAGAAGGACAATTAATATGTGAACAGGGGTCAAATATAGAAATATATATGATACAAACCTGGTGCTGGAACTTCCTGGGATCTCGGCTGCTGACCGGGACCACGCTGCCATACACATGCAACTCTCTGACGATGGACACGCCACCTTTAAGCTCCGGCCTGAATGTCTGAGGAGAACAACGCCGTAACCGCAGCAACCCGATCAATATGTCCTGCTCCGGATCCTCATAGGACAGGAAGGTCTCCCAGCTGCCATTGGCCACGTAGTCCCTCCTCACCAGCTCCACCTGACACAATAATGTGGTTTATGGGACAAATTAAATTAAAAAATATATAGTGTGACTGAGTTAAAAGACAGCTGGAGAAGGACACAAGGTGAAAAAAGTGATGATTTTTTTTTTCATTTTCACCTTTTTATTGATCCAAGAAAAGTTCATGTGATTGTATAAAAAATAATATTTACCACAAAGAGAAATATACAGTGCAAGTACAGTGCATGAAATGCTATGCTTCAATCAACAGAGTTTGTAAAGAGAAGAAGTAAACCAGCATTATTTAGAAGGTGCCATTTGTAAATGTTGTTATCTCTCATTTTGCATAAGTTATTGCATGGGATCTACCTGAGCTCCTACAAATATTTTTTACATACATTTAAAAAAATGATGAATGTGGTTACCTGATAAGGTCTGACTTTGTGGTGAATCTCCTGAATGCCCACTTCTCTGGTTCGAACATCTCGACACTGGAAAAAGATAATCAAGCAGAATTCAAACTCAAACAGTTGATGTGGTTGAAGGTAGCATATTGGGTACCATATTGCTCAGAGCTAGTTGATGGACACCAGAAAAATTTACATAATGTACCTTTAATAACCATGTCACACAAATTAATGATTGGTGGGATTCCTTACAGTTCATAGGGCATTATTTACGTCACAAGTATTTACTAGTGAGGAATTCCCGAAGCCTTTTATGTGGAGAGTGATCTGCCTCTTCACCTAATAAATCTATATTTAATACACATGGGCGTAGTATGACATGACGTAAGGGGCACCTATTCTCTGGTCCAGTGGCTCAAACCTGCCCTTCCTTCATTATCAGTGTATACAGAGGAAGTGATATTCATTATTTGGCAGGAGATTCCCAGACCGTCTTCCCATGTTGAACTGCACTACACAAAATTAATACAAGTCAAATCCAGGTTCAAAGGAGCCCAGAATCTTCTATTCACCATGGATATGGTATTTTGCATGGAATGTTCCACAGACCAACAGAATCTATAATCAGTACAATGCTAGGACTAAACTAGGACTAAATCATCGACTTAACCAGAACTAATCCAGAACACAAGTTGAAACTACTGCAGTATTTGGAAAAGTCCATATGAATACAAACTGCATTATAAAACCTATGACCCATCATCACTTCACCCATTCTCTGCTCCATTGGCTTTGAACATCTCACTTGTCCTTCCTTGAGTATTTGCAGACTACAGTGATATTCATCATTTGGCAGGAGGTTCCCGGACCCCTCTGGTTGAAATACGCTGAGTGGCTGCTCAGGGGTCTCACCTCAGTGCCCAAGTCCTTCATCCGAGCCAAGGCCAGCTCTCTCAGATTACCATGTTCCACCCCAGAGCTCACCAACGGCATGGGGATATCCCTATAAGGCAGAGATAGGGGTAGGTAAGAGCAGAAATGAAATTTACTATATAGACACATCTTACAACTTTTTGCACGCTCTTCATTAAGTCATTTGCTTTCAAAGAATTTAGGACTGAAACTGCACTTGTGAAATAGTATATTACAGACTTATTATATAACTTTTTTGGAGGTGGCTCTGCTACCTGGTTGTCTGTCTCCATGGAGATATTAATGCTTTGCCTGGAATGTTCCACGGCATAGCAATCTATCCCCATGGGAGACACTCCCAGCATCAAAAATACCTGTAAATGAACCAATGCAGGATGGACAAGTTTAATGCCATACTGTGGAACATTCTAGACACCTATGACTAGTAAGTTATTTGTACACATTCAATGAGGTATGAACAAGGATTAAACCTGCACTAATTGGATATAATCCAGAATTAGGCCAAGTATAAAGCAATCCTAAACAAGTAACAAGTACTAAACAAGGACTAGACCAATATAATCCGAAAGAAATTTACCAAAGTACCCGATGTACTCATGACTCAAACATTTAAACTACTGCGGATCTTAACCAGGTCTAAAAAGCTTCAGTTAAAATTAACATATTCAAAACAGTGTCAGTGCCACCATTTCATAGACCGGTGAAAGGCAGTTTTACGTCACCAAAACTATGCAAAATTCAAACTTTTGCAAACCTCTAGCACTTGTAATCATCTAAATGTGAGGCCATTTGAGAGTAGCATGAAATGGTCCGAGCGTTTCCCGCAGCAGTGGAAACAAATTAGGCCCTGATGGCTGTATCCAGACTGGGGCTGATTACTTACAAAGCCCCTGAGTATAAAGGCAGTGATAGTGAACACAGCTTTACACCAACGCAGTAAACCACTATTATCAGCAGCATTGGAGGAGATTGTATTTTTAACTGTGTATAATTATAATGACATTAAAACAAAAGTAAGGGCAAAAATGGTAAACATATGTAAAGCAACTTGACAAAAACTAGCTCTGTACAATACAAAGTACATAAAAAGAGATTTTGAATTTATATGTGTTTTTTTAATTTAAATTTTCAATTTCACTATAGCAATTTACAAATGCATCTCCATAAAAATATCCAAAACAAAGTATATTTTTTTTTGTTTCTTTCAGTCTGATAATATTTTCTATTCACCATTCATAATTTTATTTGATCATTTGTCATTCCACTTTGATTCTTGTGGATATTATGTTTGCAAACACTACATACATAAATGTATAGACTTTAATGGGAGAAGACTGTAGACAATAATCAGTTAATTTAATAGGTTGTAACACAAACTGACTCATAACCATTAGACCTGGCAATTACTCACCACAGTCAAACTGAGTCTTCAAAGCCGATTTCCTGACTCACACAGTACTACGCATAGAGTGCATCACATTGCAGCGGGCCTTTGATGCAGTTATAATGAAGTTGCTTAGCATAGGTTTAACATATTTTCAAATTCAAACTTTGCACTCTATAAAGAGGATAGCACAGGTAACCTTATGCTCTGGTGAGATTTCTGATGGCCTCTACGTTTAATACTAATAGTAATTTAAAGCAACGCCGCGTAACTTTTTGGTGGCAACATGTCATCCACTGAAATACAAAGTTCAAACCATACTCCACAGAGACTGATATTTTATACTATATGGTGGAACATTTTATCCAAAGTAATAACATTTCCATGGCAATAAGCGGGGGAGGCCCACTTCCAGACCAGATTTGAGTCAAGTTTATATTTTTTAGTACAATAAAAACAGACTGATAATATATGCTTTTATTTTTTCTCTACAAAAAATGTAAAAGTTAGAGAGACCTGGAGTTGACCTGGTTTAGTCTTGGATTAGAACTCATTTAGTCCTTATTTTATAGTGTATTTTGGTTCAATACATAGGTGATACATACTGAAAAATATTTGCCAATCATTCATATATTAAAGTAAGTGTCTTCTACTCAAACTTCTGACCAACAACTTTTACTACTTCACTTGTTCCATACTCGTTTCTTTCTTCTAATCTTTAGAGATTTTATCAATATCATGCATCATTCCACTCTTGAGTTATTGTTATCAGCTGGGAAAGGACTGATTACGTAGTTGGTTTCTCACCTCTGCACTCTGTAGACTCTGGTCCAGGGGGGGACCAAGGCCAGAATTCGGGCCACTAGGTCGACCAGGGCACTGGGGGTGTAGCTCTTGTATCGTCCCGTCTTCCAGAGCTCATATAGACCTGTCCCGCGGATCACCAGTGTCGGGTACAACTTCAACCCATCTGGCCTAAATGCTGGGTTCTCGAAAAACTCCTGGAGAATGTACAAAAAAAATTAAAAGTTAAGGTATATGTTAAGATACAATTTGCATTTCACCCATCCTTCAATAGTGCTGGGGCAATTTGTAAGGAGTAGTATCCATTCTCCAGTTTTTGAGGTCTAACACGTAATATACAACAGTATATTTGATATTTATTGATTTGGAGGTGAGATAATATCGACTAAATCCTCCAGCTAAGATCCTGGCCAAGCCTAGTTCAAGATCAAGAGATAGGTCCCCCGGTGCAGAGAGTGAGTATGAGGACACAAACAGCATTTTGGTTTCCCAGCATTCACATAAACACAATTCGAAGGGAAAAACTTACCATATATAGCATTTAAAATAACTATATAGTCAATAAAAATAACCCAAACAGCATTTATTTATATAACCCACTCATAGACAAAAAAAAAAAAAAAGACTACAAAAATATCTAAATCAGCTAGTATATGTTAAAGAACAATTTGCTAATCTACTGGCAGTAGAGAGAATTACCTTTGGGAAAACCATAAAATTAGGTAATGGGGAGACATGTTCATTTAAGCACACGGCAGTAATGAATGTGATTTGGTGGCAGAAATGTTTAAAACAAATCTGATAGCGATTTATGGAATTTAAAACTGAGCAGGGTCTCTACCTATGACATAACAATCCAGGGAAGCTCAAATGGAGTGTTTTGTGAGGCTAAGAAGCAAAGAACATTTTACAGAGGATTACTGAAACCAGCATGGATGATGTGGAATACAACTCCAGGTATGCTTTAATTAGGTAGCAATATGGTTAAAAGCTCAAAAAGTAAATGTTACACGGTACGTGTTACTTAATCTATGCCTCTCTATTGCCCTGGTTACTATCTTTAGTCTGTAGAATTGAATGGTGCTCATATAATTTTCAGTTCTTCTGCTGCCTCTCTATGAAAACCATGGCGATTTGGGACGGCAGCCCGCTCTCCAAAATAGGCCACATTATTTGTAACTCATAATCCCTTCTTTTCGTCACGGCTCACAATCCCGCGTGGACCAAACCAAAGGAGACACACCAGTATCTCTATATTCTCTGATACAGAAGGATGACAGCATTGGGGGATTGTGCACCTGCTGCCATCTTGGACTATGTAATATCACTCCCAATAGTCGCTCAAGAGGAACCCAGTTAAAAAGAGCCACCCCCGGGATATAAAGTGCCTGTCCCTTGTAGATAAGTGAGACAGGATCTGGGAATGGGGAGGAAGTTGTAATCGAATTTCATTATCAAGCCGATGGTGATGGACGCGGAAAGCATGTAAAAAAGGACCCCTCTGCTGCCCCCTGCCTGCTGCGAGGACATAACCCCGAACATTAAGCATCTAATGGGGTGTGGTTGGGCCAAAGACAAGATACACAGGGCTTAAGGGTAGATTTATGCTAAAATCTTCAGCAAACATGGAGTCTGCTCATCGAGTAACAGCATCCTTTTGGTTTTTATTTTCAGGACTTCATCTTTCTTACATTTATGGATAATACTTTTATTTATATGGCTGCACATAAACAATTGATAACAAACCAGATATACGATTTTGTTTTTCCCTGATGCTGTGATATTGACACTAAAAACCAGGAAAAATACTAAAAATAATATTTGGATTGCTCCACAGTAGGGCAACAAATATGCATGCAAGCAGGTGATGTCACCAGGTGGAGTTATAGGACAATTTCAACTCTGTTCACAGAAAAAATGCATGTTTTTGAACTTATTTTTTAAAGAATAAAAAAACACTTAAATGGAGTAAATGCAAGATAAATAAATTAATGCCACACTGTAAAATACTTGGAAAAGCGATAACAGCAGATGGCTTTCAAATGCGAAAATACTACCAGCAAGCAATCTGAAATTTGCCTGCTCTCCTTGCTCATCTAATCAAGCAAACAAGTTTCTTATTTGTCAATTCATGCAAGACAAAACATATATTCAATAAACCTTTAAGATGAAATGTTCAAATGCCGCGTTATCACAGACTTTGTATCCTCTTTAGCCTGTTGTGGACCTGAAAAAGTCATGCAATGCCTAGTTTAGCTGTGTTATGAGGATGATTTTTAAAGCCGTGCATATTTTCTGCCTTCCCTCACTAGAAAGAGGTCTGTCATGGAAGATTAGATATGATGAGGAGGAGCAAAGGGGTGCTATCTAGTGGAAGTGTCAGAGCGATAAGAGGGAGGGAGGAAGAGAGACAGAGAGAGAGGGAGGGAGAGAGATGGAGGCATCGAAGAGGCTCTGTGATTGGAAACCACAGCAGAGGGGAGATAGATGAAGCGACGATGGGGACTGTGGGGGCGCAAAGAGTGGAAAGTTATGGGAAAGAGCAAATAATACAATGACAGAATACATAAATGAGGAAAACATTTGTGCAGTTACCATTTGCTGGATTGGATTATATTAAAATAGCAAAGACAAATAGACAAGGGTTCAGGTTAATTTAACTTGTGCACAAAATAATTTGATCATATATAAAAACTATTTTTAAAAAATGCTGGCTGTTTATGTCATATAAACATTACTTTTTTCATTCTGAATGTTTTATTTGATACAACTGGTCATACCTAGAGCGATGTATAACTACGAGACAGTTTCAAACAAAGTACATTAAGTACTTTGAGTTTGCATAACTAATTTGGCATCAGGTCCTTTTAAATATGTTTATTATTGGCTGTGTCCACTAAATGATTCCCAGCACATGATTCATAGAACTGAGCTCAAATTTATAACTTATAATTATAAGTAAACATACAACCTAATCATCAGTAAGATACACCATGACACGTGTATAACATTAATGGTAAATTGAACTAGTACAGTTCTTAAAAGTACAGCAAGTCTTTTGACAGGGAAGTTATCATCAGCAGGCATGACAGGAAAGGGCAGAGCATTACACTGAAAAGGATTAGCTATATAGAAAATTGCCTGTGAATAAAACAAAATATTATAGATAAAATGGTAGTGGAAGTTCGACAGGAACGAATGAGGGCAAAGTCAAGGGTATAAACAAACCAAAGTGTGTGGACATGTTTTGACTCCCCAATTCAGGAGACATATTTACAACAGTACGGAGGAGTTTAACCTTGGCAGTTTCCAGGCAGAATGTTTCTATTCTGAACAACAACAACTTGAAATCAACAGGTGACGAAAGTAAAAATGAGAGGTGAGAAAAGTGAACCAAATTTTGCTCATATGCTGTTATGTAGTTTGAGGTCTTAAGTATTTCAGTTTAAATAATGTCATTGGCTAGTACTGAAGAATTAGTATTGAAACAAAATACTCATTTTAAGTATCAATACTGAAAAATAAAAACAAAACAACACAATCTTCCCTGAATTGTTTTAAAATGGTCTGAATCTATATCAGAGTGTGTAATGAGTGTGTAATAAGTGTGTACCAGTATATAATGTGGTAATGTTATACAGAATACTCTGAAATCAAGTAAGCCTTTTTCTCTTCAAATGTTTTTTTTTACACTACACTAGACTGTATTACATTTGAGTCAGTAAACTTAAATCAAGTAGTTAACACCTTATCATCTCCATTGGTATAACAGTATGCTAATTTGGTGTAGACACAAATAATCTGGAACCACACTTTGAAAAGTAACATTGAGTGGCCAGAGAAAAGCCCAAAATGAAGTCCACCCTGCAGCTGCCCTCCATCTTAAAGACATTATTGTGCAGGGGCATTCAGACAAAGGTAATGAAACTGATCCAATCAGAGACAGACATCCAGGAGCCTAAATCTTAACAGTCTAACAGTAAAGAAGACCAAAGAGTGCTGACAGAGCAAGAAGACAGGTCAGGGAGGACATTAAGATTCACCAACAAGTCAACAATGCACTGATTCTCTGGGAGGCTGTAAAATGGCTTTGTAGTCCCTATAGAACTTATTTGCTGTCAAGATCAGCAGCCTCATGCAAAATACTACAACCCAAATGACGATGGAGGCGCCCTCGGCAACTTCTGGATTAAGGTGAATAAGTAAACAAAAGGGTAGAAAGCCAACAAAGTGTGTATATACCCTAACACTAATATTACTAACATTGACACTAATATTATGTTTTTAAAGTAAATAAAAGAGTAAGGGAAGGATGGAGTGTGAGATTGACAAGTGGATTGGTGCAGCGTCTGCAGTAATGTGGCTGCTGTATCAGACTGTCGTGGT